>VACF01000402.1:0-80271 GCA_006891605.1 Pleurozium schreberi | reverse complement strand
TCTTGTTCGCTTTTGGGTGCGTTCCTAAACTTTGTTCTCTCGCTTGATTCATCCTCCTTCCCTGTCGTTTGTGATATGGTATTAGATCGTGTTCAATTAGTCGGGTAGTGCGGGACTCCAGCATCGCGCCTGTGTGGCTTCGAAGAGGACCTCTCACGGTCCTCCGGATTCTACCCTTGGTGGAACCAGAACACTGAGTGGAGGGATGCTGGTGAGAAGGCCTAGAGAAGCGTTATGTAACCGTGGTGGATGGGCGACGGTTGTATGTTGCAGGTACTCCAACATAATAATCCGACTGATCGGTCTGATCGTGTTTGCGTTCGTGACTTTCGGCGTGCTGCTGCTGATGGAGACGTTGAGTGCGTTCCTTCACGCTCTGCGTCTTCACTGGGTGGAGTTTCAGAACAAGTTTTACGAAGGAGATGGTTACAAGTTCCACCCCTTTGCGTTCAAGAGTCTGACCGAGGAGGACGACGTGTAGTCTGTATGTAGGGCATAAGATTAGATTTATTGTTTCTCGTTGCTTCTTTTCTTTCGGTTAGTCTTCCAATTGTATCTATCGATTCACAATAATCTGCTTCAGTTAAGATTCTTCCGATGGAGTTCGTCGGTTCCTCCGATCTGCGTGGGCTTTGTGCGATGTTGGGAACGTTGGCGAGTGTGGTTCCGAGGATGTTTT
Source organism: Pleurozium schreberi (assembly GCA_006891605.1). NCBI lineage: Eukaryota > Viridiplantae > Streptophyta > Bryopsida > Hypnales > Hylocomiaceae > Pleurozium > Pleurozium schreberi. The sequence goes on along the minus strand of VACF01000402.1, from coordinate 79,592 downwards.
GGTCTAAGCCGAGGATGATATGTTTTGGGGCCTTGTTTGGGGCTCCGTCTGTGGATTCTGAATGCGATCCATTTGCATCTTTTCAGACCATGCCCTGAATTGGAAGAAGAGTGTTGGGAGAAGGATGGAATTCGACGTGGACATGTGGTACTGTGGAGAATTACGTGTACACGATTCTCTGCGGAATGTCCTTTGTATGCGGGTTTGGAATCCTGTTCCTGTGATGTCAAAATGAGTAGGCTCGTTGAGCTCAACTGAGTGGTCGAGTGGATTACGCTCAGTCGATTACATTTTTCTTTTCATGAAGGTTTACTGAAAGATATTTGAAGGAGTTTGAGTTCTTTCTCTAAGTGTGATGAGGTCTTAAATGTGTATGCTTTCTAGACTTTTCACCTTGTCTTGCGTGGACCTAAGATTCGTTAGAAGGTGCATGAATTTTTGTTTTCACCTTATATTACAGTTTCCTGATATGGTTTGGAGTTTACTTTTCCCTTGTGTATTGGGCCCAATGTTGTTTTCAGTGACTCAAATTGCCACCTTCTCCAGATCGGAGGAGGGTAGGTACCCTTACCAGTGCCGCTTATTGGTAGTACACCTAGTTACTATTATTAAGCTGTTCAAATTTTCATATACTTAGTCTTGTTGGCAAATGAAAGATTATTTGAACACTCAGGTTCAGTGCCTCTAGCACAACTGGATGATTTCACGAAACATTTTATTGGCGCTATGCTCTTTTGGGGGTCACTTTTTACAAAGAGAAGCCTTATTAATTGCGTGGCATTATAGTGTGACTACCAAAGTGGGGCGCACCTACCCGGTCTGTAAGAATTCCTCCTGGCCCATGGGACACGGCCAAGCACGAATGTGCAGGGTTGGGATGCTGCATGACATGGATCTTGACAAATTTTAGGAAGAATATCATTGCTGCTATTATGCTCAGGAAGATTCTCTATCATCCATCAAGCACAAATTGTCCACCTTGACGTTCAAGGAGTAATGTTATGATTGAGTTTAGTCACCTTCTAAAAGAATTTTAGATTTTAAATATTAGTTTATTTCCTATGCAGTCATGAGGTTGGTGCCATAGAATGTCAACACACTAAGGTAGGAGGTTCTAAAAGTGAGTAGGCTCTAAAATGGAGCACCTTCTTGAATGTATAGAATTTGTACATGTTGTTTTTTCAGAGCCTTTAGCAATGTAATACCCATGTACATTTTAGGAGGTGCTCCATTTTAGAGCCCTATGCCACTTCAACTTCAAAATTTTATAACTAATTCCACAAAGCTCCAAAAAATATGAAACAACTTGGGTGAGATGTAAATTCCACTTGTCTTGTAAGGAAAATTTACTGAAAAATATTTCTAAATGTTTTACTTCCCCAAAATTCAGTCCCACCTCTTAGATGCTCCATTATAGGACTTCCTACCTTAGTTGGATTTTTTGTAATGCTTTTGGCTCTATTAACCTTTAAGAACTTTAGAACTCTGATTTTCATATTCTGGATGATGAATGGAGGGCTTCAAGGCATTGTTTTGTTCAATTAATTTCTCTTTTATTCAGTGTAATCCTTTAATGTGAAAATAGTTAGCTTCCTTTATTACCAATTTCATGAAATTGTAGTGAATATTGTGTTTGTATAAAAACAAACAAAAACATGCAAAAATTCTAGAAAGGATTTATTCCATTTGTCCCACTAAGAACCTCCAAAAATCTTCTCCATGAAGGACAATTTTTTTGTATTTTTAGTCATTGTGCCTAAAATACATGCATTCAAGAGTGAGCAACATATCCCTCATATCTATATAAAATCTTTAGTTTAGGGATTGTTGTTATGGCAACGGTGCTAGTATGTGAGCATTGAGCCTACATTATAGGTACCTATAATATAGATACTACACACTATAGAAGGTGTATGTATCATAAACACCTATAGTATGGGTATTTGTAACATATGTATCATATAATCATAGATAGTTTCTATGGTATATACACCTATAATATAAGTATATAATATTCTAGGCTCATGGGCTCACACCCTTATGCTCACATAATAGCAACCCTCTCATTATGGCACCCAAAATCCATGCAAAAAGCATTGTATTTGAGCATAGTTTGGGAATGTTGCTAAGTTTGTCATTGTAGATGATTTAAAGGTTGGTGGCAACAATGAGATTCTAGAAACATGTACCCAACTTAAATATCAACAACAAGAAAACCTAGCCCATTTCATGAACAAATCCTCGTAGTGCCTAGGGGGACACTAAACTTTTTGTCAAAACTACTATTTTAGGAAGCAACAAGTACAAGGTCCCTCATATGGGCATGGCCAAGCTTGCTAGGCCAAAGGAATGCTCCTAGATTGTTTCACTTGCCCCCACAAGGTTGTTCAACATGCACTAGAAGAAACCTGTGTTTCATGTGACTGATTTTAGGTGACATTGGATTTGACAACCCATGTTTTTATGTCAAAAAATAAAGTCTAACATCAAGAAGTTATGTTGGACATTATTTTTGACATAAAAACATGGGTTGTCAAATCCAATGTCACCTTAAATTTGTCACATTAAACATGGGTTTCTTCTAATGACAACAAATTCTTATTTAGTAGTCAAAATCAATAAACGAAGCTTTTTAGTGAGACAAAATTTTAATGGGACAAAAAATATGCCTCATTTGGAGGTTTTGAATCGGATAGAGGAAGTAAATGTTAAAGGGATTTATTAGTATTCTTTTCCATTGGTATTCTATCTTACTTTGGATTTGATCCGAAAAAGCCACCCTAAAATTGCCATTTCTATTGCAAAGTGTACAAATAAAAGTGAAGAATGTTTTACATGTCTATTGTTAGTTTGCACTACATTAGAATGTGAAGAATTATCAAAAGTTTTGACCTCATAGATTGCAAGATTTCAACTTTTAAAGAGGATGCCCAAATGCTCTGACCAAAGCGACAGGCGTAACGAGTGCGCAAATCGACCTGCTCGCCATGGTTGGCCATTCATCCTCGAATTCACGAACTCCTGATCCTCCAACACCACACCCATCTCCGAGTCCCGGGAGCCCAGCAAACTTCGGTCATTRATGTTCGCAGAGCCGATTAAAACAAAGCGGTCGTCTACGATCATGAGCTTGCTGTGGACATAGACTTGGCTGGTGGCCAGTGGACCATTCTCCAGCCGGCCGTAGTTTCGAAGCCCATGGAAAGAGACGTAGTTTCTAGCTTGAGGTCCCAGGGAGTCTTGTAGCCGTTGAAGTAGGGAGCTTCTACCGCGACAAATGGTTCGAAACTGCCAATGCATGATGAACCTGACGGAGGCGGCACCGGAATCATCGACCCCACCTTGAAAACCAGGTAACAAGGGAATGACCACAATCACTCGGAAGCGTTGGCCTTCTCTGTGTGCTCGCATGATTCGTGAGTACATCGCTTCGAGGACACGATTCTGTATTGTGTCGTCACCATCCATGCCGGAGATGAAGAACTGATTCTCGATGTAAACAAAGTGCTCCGCGTTTTCTATCAAGGAACAGTACGCCGCGTGAATGCTTCGCTCCTCGGGTAGGGTTGTGCCTGCAGACCACTGGCCCACACTGCGAATCACCTGAATCTTGCACTTGGATCGAGGTCCAATGGCGCCTAACTCGTCGACGTCAACGGCAGGATCTGAACCGGGCTCTACTAATCGCCACCAATCCGTTTGGTCCTCGTCTTGGAACCCCTGCTCTGACAAAAAGGATGGATTATTGTTAAAGCTGAAACTGTAGTCATCTTCTTCGTCAAAAGGCTTGGAGTCTGGGGTAGGAATTTCCGGCGACTTTCGGTCACGATCTGCGGTAGAAGAATCCGAGCATGGTACCACTCTCCCGCTGCTTCTCAAAGGTTGAAGCCCTGAGAATTCTTTTGAAATCCCAGAACTGCCGAACCCATCAAAAGGAGTTCCACTGCCGTGGTTACTCTCAAGCCCCGTTATGTTGAGTTCCTTGGGAATGAGCAGTGGGATACTAGCATACGATGCCAGCTTCTGTACATCGGTGGCTTGTTGCAGCGCAGCCTCCACCTCCACTTTTGCTTCTTCTTCCTCCAAACCAGTCAGATAATGAGGGATAACCATGTGCTGGTGTGGTAATAATATGGGAATGGTCTGAGTATTGGGAGCTTTGTTTCGCTTGGCRAAATTCCACCTCTGAACAAAATGGCGAGCTACATCGCGGCAGGCGGGACCCCAGATAGCACACTGAACGTCATGCCACGGCATCCGAGGCAACTTGGTMCGATCCAACTCATCCTTCATTGCGTCTTCCCAGGAATTCGGTTCCGACTCGCGCGGGTTGTAGTAGTCTTTCCCTGGCCAGATTGAAGGAGGTTSATCCCACACACGATGACAAGGATCATCGTAACGCCCATAGCACAGATCAAGYCCTCCCAAGAAACAAACATGGTGGTCGACAATCACAAGCTTCTCGTGGTGTGACCAAAGATAGACCCCTGATGAGAAATGGTCCGGCCAGCGTAACACTTTGATGTTCTCGTGGATCCCTAGCAACCTCCGCTTGGAGTAATTGCTGTTGATTTTCAACGCCATGGACACTTCTTTGTACAGGAGTACATAAATTTGAACTCCGGCCTTGGCTTTACTCTCCAGTAGGAAATCTAATCGGGAATCTTCATGAGCCTTAAAAGGTCTGCGGAGGTAGAGTTCAGGGCACAGCCACCACCCGGTGAGGAAGATCTCCGACTGAGCGCTTTCGATGGCCATGGCAATGGCCTCAAACGCGGCTTTCCCATCTACAAACCACTGCGCCTCACTGCCATCCAGTGTCAGCCCTCTCTGTGGAGCATAGGAACCAAATCGATGGAGATTGCACCACCCATCATTCGATGTCGTCACAGCCGCGTTATTTATGGCGTCCACCCAATCGCGCGCATTGACAGCCCGTCCTGTGCGGAACGTCAACTCTCGATTACCACAGTTCACTACGAACGAGAATTTCAGAGGATTCCTATCCTTTTCAAGCTTTGCCAAGGCAGTAGGCTTCTGCAAGCGCACAACGACGACTTTTCAAGTCAACACCAAATCAAGGATTCCATCCAGAGTGAGCACTTTCAATAAAGCAAGGCACTTAGAAAGTACGAAAATTCAAAATAAGACCTATGAGAACAACCAAATCTTGTACGCACCTCAGAAGAGCCCAGCACGTCGAACACGATGATGTCCAGCGGTTTTGCATCGAAAGGATCTGCAAGAAGGACCAAAAATCCGGGCTTGAGAACTGCCCATACTTCTTGCCAATTCGTATTGAAAGAACACCAGCAAGACTCCCAGAAACGGGAGCACGAGGAGGAGTGTTCATCAGCAGRGAAGCTRGGAAGATGCTTCACCGATAAATAGCCTTCTTGCAACTTGGGCCCATACTCCGGTGCAAAAGAGAGACGACTAACTTCCAGAAACTTGCACACTTCAATGGTATTGACAATGTCAAGACTCTCCAAGAAGTGATTCAAATAGTTTTGCATTGCTGCACTGGCGCGCTGAGAAATAACTGGGAGGGGACCGATTGCCGGACGCATGGTGGGCAGTGCAGCAATGGAAGGAATATCTCTCTTCGCCGCACAATAAGTGCAATCCTGAGCACCTTCAGCCAGATTTTCGTCATTTTGATTCCCGTCACGGTGAGAGAAATGCTGCTGCTGGTGTTCAAGAGACAAGCGACTTTCGCGAGACAGGCGACGCTCACGAGACAGATGGGAGCTGCGTTCGTGGGAACTGTGGCGCCCATGACTGGAGTGGCGCCCCTCGTGAGATGAGTTTGAACGCAGAGCGCTAGATGCAGATGTCGTCGAAGGATGCTCCTCTCCAAAACCAAGGCTATGAGCCCACTCTTTGATTTGCTCTTGCTTCTCTTGAAAATCTTCAACCAATGCGCGCTTCTTCAACGCCAAATGMAGGAACAAGAGCTGTGTCGCCTTCCTCTCGAGACGCCATGTGAACTGTTTGTACTGGACTTCAATGATATACACAAGCTGGAAAGCTAAACTCTGGTCATTGCGCTCAGATCGAGAGACGTCCACCACCCGGGCGGTTGGCAGCTCTTCGAAGATCGGATATTCCTGCTCCACAAGAGGAACATCGAACTCTAAGGGACCCATAGGTAGCGGCACATACTCATACTTGGTACCCAAACCTTCTTCATCCACTTCCTTTCTGATATCCAGCTTGAAAGCTTTGACTTCCACCAAACTAATTTACCACAGATGCCACAGTGAGACACCCGGAAGTCTGCAAGTTTTTCATCATAAACAAGTCTGAATGACCTATGAAAACAAAAACTCAGTAAAAACTAATGCACAAATGAGGAAACTAGGTGCTCCAGCTCTGAGGAAGGAACCATTTATTGCGTCATCTGAGAAAAAGAAACAGCAGCTGGTACATCAGCAGCCAATCAACAATAACGTCAAACTTAAGAMTTCCAAGTTATGCAGGGTCACATCAAATGTACCTGATCTACAGAAATGTTTCTGACACCGGCAACCTGATCAACTTCAATAAAAACTTGGGTTCAAGTACTCAAAGTCGTGATCCATTTCTCCACCAGCATGCTGGAAATCATGAACCCAGGTTGATGGTTTTCTTTCGCTAAGATGCTCAAGAGTTCTGCCTTCGCCAGTCTTCTCGTTGATGACTTTCAAACAAGTCAAATCTGCTAGACAAGCGAAGACCTTGACGTCAGATGCCTGAAACCCTGCAAAACTGATGGCAACCTCTCGAAGAAAAAACGTATGCGACGATACCATTTCATATTTAAGAGCCTGGGTATTCTGTGAGAACTAAAACCGCTATGAACGTACATCGACTCCCTTGAATATGCATAGTCCTAAATTCGAAAAAACAGTACAACATATGAGAGTTGTCCATCACTCTTCCATTCTATGTATACCACATGCTCTCGTTGATGCACACATCCTCCCTTCTTCGTTGATTATTACAGATTTAGCAATTCCATATTACTGTGGAGCCTGCACGGGAAAAGCAGATCACCCAAAAACACAGTCGTAAAAAATAAACTCTTTCTCTTCAATGCCCACAGAGAGTCCTCTCTTGAGTTTCCTCCCTTGATTCTCAATCTAGAAACGGTGTACAGATCGTGAAGAAAGGTGGAAATCGTGCTACTTGGAGTCTAAAGAGTCAGCACTCTCCGCGGTGGAACAGAAAGGTATGGCATGTCGTCAACACCAAGCTTAATTCTCACCGAATTGGCCTTAACTAAATGCTGACAGAAAACAAAACAACTACTCTTGAAAAGAAAGACATTACATTCATCGCCGAAACCGCACTTCTTTAAAACGAAGAGAACTTTGTTAGCTTCCTTCGAAGTAACTAAATTAAGAAACAGCATCCACGTCTAAAAGGAAAGGCGGCAATTAACCTTGTGAATCAAGTCTAGAGTCTAACGAGCGATCAATTTGTGAAGTAGAAGAGAGAAGCACCGAAATTCGCCATCAACACGACAATTTTTCTTTCTCATCGAATTTCCCGTACAAAAATGCAGGTAGAGTACAAAACCTTCCCATACAAGCGACGAAAGAGAGCTAACATTGATCTCATCGCCCTAATATTTCTAGCAAAAAGACGAGTACAAAGCAATCACGACTTACTTGATCCGAGACGCCATACTCCTTCTTCCAATCCCGAAACTCCTTGCGAATTCAACCTCGACGCCGCAAAATGAGAAGCAGCGGGATCCGTCTCCGCGCACCCAATTGAAACACAGCGAAAATTGAAAGCTTTGAATGAATTCAAAGCGGAATCAGGAAGGCCGCCAGAATGGACTGCAGAGATTGTAAAGAAGGGGAGAAGGAGAGGATGGCGAAGAAGTGTGCGTCGAAGAAGAAGGTTGCCTCGCCATCGCTTGCTGGCTGGCTACATGGCAAATCTAGAGCATTTCTCGCGCAGGCCTACCATGACAACAGGAACTCGAGGGCGGACGGGGATACTAACGTTCCGGTAGCATGCTCACTTAACTTATTAGTAAAATTAAGTTACCAGTAATGTAATCAAATATGTAATCAAATAACTAAGGTAACAGTACCCAATAGTTTGGACCCCTTTTTTCTACAGATTCTTGTTTAAAATGTACCCCCAATATAGTTTATGAGAGCCTAGGGATGGTTTTAGAAGCAACTATTTTTAGACTTTAAAATTCATGGTTTTTTGGGGGGGACGGAAATACATTCTAAGAAAATTTAGAACCCTCTTTTGACTACCAAGAAGACTTCATAGAAAAAAATTCATAATATTAATAATGAAAACCATGTAGACTACTACTTATATGGATGCTTTTAGAAGTACATTGCTTTGCTTCCTATATAATAATCATGAGATTTTTAAGAGTAGGTGCATAGCGCTTTATTTGGTGTGGCATAGATTAGTCTATGTTTGATACTCCACAAAGGAACATGTTGCCTAGCTATTGAAAGACATGTTTATGTTTCTAGAATATGGATCCATATTCCAAAATAAGATGCCATATCTATTTAGTTTCAAACTTTTTAACCTTGAGAAGGTGCATGGAGGACAAAAGGACAAATTTATGACTATAGAAGCAAAGAATGCACCTTTTTGTAGAAGAATTTGATCATTTTTGGCTAACTACCTCTATAATAGGCTTTGAGTTTTTTTAGAGTTACTTGCTACAAAAATTGATTTCTTTGTGGATACAAACTGACAATCTCATAGATTATATTTTTGTCTACATGGAAAGCTTTTATCCATTCCATTTGGAAAAGTGATGTAAAATTATTGTGCATCTTGTTTTACGGGCAATCTCAGCAACTTCGTAAGAAAATAACGTGATGGATTCGTTTTTGAACTCAATTTTCAAGAAAAATTTTCACATGGTTTAATTTGCTTGCTAGAACAATCTCACCATTGTGATTAGTGCATTTCAATTCCATCTAAGAGATATTAATAATTTAGATTTTCCTTCTATCTTGTACCTATTTCTACTTAGCAATTTTCTTACAAATGAAAATAAATTTTTTATTTCTAAATTATTAGACCCTCAACTCAATCTCCCACCATAAAGATTGAAAGCTTGAAATTTTGTAGTGCAAAAATTTAAGTCAAAATGGTTCAAAGTCAAATAGTCTAGTTGTGTAAGGTGCAAAAAATCTTGTTTTCTTCATCTTGTAAACACAAATATATTGTAATCTATGAGGTCAAAAATTTTGAAATTTACTTCACACAATTTCATACTAGTTAGGTGTAAGGTCCTCTAGTTAAATGAGAGAAAAAAAACAATTTTCAAATTTTTTCACTTTTTGTGATATAAATGGCAGTTTTGAGTGTTTTTTGACAAAAGAAAGCCATGATCCAGTAGGGGTTAAAATGTCATGCTTTTAAGTATAATTCTTTTTATACTTCAATAGTTTCAAATCCTAAATACTGTAATTATTTTCTAATTTGATATCTTTCATTTCAAATATGAGATATGTTGACAAACCTTCTACATGCTCAACTTAGCATTGAGATTTTTGGAGAATATCAATAACACCTCCAACCACCTTCAGTTGGTCTAAATCTTGAAAATATCCTTCTAGATATTGGCTTGTTTACTATTTTTCTAGTTTTGAAAAGACAAAATTTGCTGAAAATCTATTTAATTGACTTTGTAAGTTGAAATTATGTGGAACTATTAATCAACGTACGCTTGCCTTGAAGGATTCCAAAGCACAAAACATAACCTTGCTAGCTCCTTTAATGTGGACATCAACAATAACTAAAGTCTAAATATCAAATAAAACATTGTGGAGAGATCCTCCCTTGTAATTTTGCAAACCTTGTGCACTAAAAGGATATTTGAAGTAAAACTATATATAATTAGTATATCCAGAGAATATTCTATCATATTACAAAATATTCAGAAAATATTATTGTAATAAATTTCCAAACCCATATTTTTTTTTTAATTTTAGATCAATTTTATCTTCAATAAATTAACATTAATCCCCCTATTTTTTAACACGCATAGTTTACTAGTACAAGTGAATGCCTAGAGCAACATTTAACTTTAAGTGCAATATTTTTATGACCCCATCATGTTCTCAATCATATTCTATTTTGCTTTTTCCAAACCATTTGATTGTTCTACCATCCCCTCTCTATTACTTTCTCCATCCTTTTGATCACTCTATATAAACTAAATACTTATGCTTTCTTCTCTTAAAAATGAGACTCACAACTAGATTGAAAATGTTATAGAGGCATTCAAAAAAAGTTGTACGCATATTAATGTAGCAACAAGGCAACAATTCAAAATTTTACTTCATTTATTTATTTAGAAATTTTTGTTAAAAAAAAAGAAGAAGATAAGAATTTAGAATGCCAATCTATTTGATTAAATTCTAGACAATAGGAAATGATGCTATTTCAGTCTATAAAATTAGTAGAGGAACCATCTCCAATTAACTCTTCATTTGTATTGGTTGTAGAACTACAAGGTCGCTACAACGGGATTTCATTAGATGTTGTTATGCTATTCTCCATCTCCGTAAACATGATCAAATAAGCATCTACGCAAGGTTCTCAATATTGAATTGTTTAGTATTTGTTGGGTTGTGTTAGCTATTTAACGAAGATTCTATATTTTCTTTGTATGTATTTTTGACACAATATGGATAAATTCTATGAATTTTTGAAGTGTTAATTATAGTTGTATGAAAATGAACCCAAAAAATTTCATATTCAAAATATAAACAATACATTTTAGGGAAGAATCTTTACAAAAACTATGTTTAGCAATACGGTTGATTCTCAACCCTATTAATGAGTTAGTTTTGCAACTAGTTGATTAGGATCACTTTATACATGAGTCCAAGCCAAGATAATTTGTGGATATTCTTATTGGTCAATACGAACCATTTTTTAGCTCTTGTCCAATCACTAACTTTTGTCCTACATAGGACGATTTTCTCTCATCCATCGGACACTTAGTATCCACAATGTCCCTCTAGGGGATAAAGCAACCCTTACATCTACCACAGGGCCACATATTGCATGACAATTTTAACCCCTTATTGCCTCAATCCTTTTTTGAATTTTTTTGCATATTTTTGTTTATATCTTTGTACAAAAAGATCAGTTACCACAATTTCATTAAAACAGGTCATGAAGGAAGATTGTCTTCTCAAGATTCAAATATTACATTGGATGAATGAGAAGTTAGTTGGACTAAATACATTGTGAACTAACAACCCATTGTATTAGTACTAATGTATTGTTTCAATGGGCTCACAGTCCATTGAAACAGATGTTCCAGTATTCAGATGTTCCAGATGTTCCAGATGTTCCAGTATTGTTTCAATGAGGGTACTTTCCTGATGCTTGTGCTTGCAAGCCCTTCGTTCATCATCCAAAATATAGACATGGGAATGCTCAAGGGTTAATAATCGTGTCGATGAAACGAGTGAGTGGTTGGATGTTGGTACAGCGCAGGAACCATGAGCATGTTGGTCGGATGGTACAACGTGCACGAGAAAATGGTTACAACTACTACTAAGCCATAACTTAACCTATGGCCAACTGCTTTGGACTAATGTTAAATTAGGTGGGTTCAATACATTGAGATTTTAGAACAAACAAACGTGATTGCCTAGGCGGGCTTTCTACTTCAGTGCCAGAGACTTGTCTCTTTTAATTGTCGAGCATTGGGCTTGCGTCCCCACCAATCACAATTCGGAATCAAGTGATAGAAATACTCATATCCACATCTGGCATTAGTGTTTTTTGAGTTATCAATTGTCAGCAGGGTTTTGGGGTCAATAATTTTTTTTGGAGATTCACTCATAGTGGTTAAGCCTTCAAGGGAATTGAGAACCAAATGTGTCCTTGAGAAGTGGCAACAAGCTGAATTTGACAAGGCAATCAATTGTGTTGGATATCAAGTCAAACTATAAATATTTGTGCCATGTGAGATGCAAATCGTATAATTTATATGTGTATATATGGAACTCTAGGATGTATTTTATGGTCAAATAAGTATGAACTCGTGAAGCATATGAGGTGTATTCAAATGCAACAAGATGACGGCATGATTGAGTAGTTTAACCCATTAAGGGCCGTGGTTGATTTGGGGGGCACGCAAGACATTCTTTAGTTTCTATTTAAACATGGAATTTTTTTTTAAATTGTGATGCTTTCCAGAGATTTGACCATGTTGATGGAATTGGCATGAATGATTGGGCCTCCACAATAAATTTTGTGACAATTCAAGGTTTCCTTACTAGAAGATTTTTGTATTTTCAGCCCTAATTTCATTAGTTTTTTCAATCCCTAAACTGCATGCTAGCTAGCACAAATTGTCCTGATTCTTGTCCCACGATGCATGCAATTTACAATTCCCCACATCCGTCCCCTTTCGTCCGTATCCAAATTCATTCTAAAACTCTAGCTATTAATGAAAAGGTGTCAATATCAATCCAAAAGTGGTCGACGGGTCCTTAATAGGTTAAGGATGTCACATATCCTAGGATGGGATTCATTAAATCCTATGCAAAATAATTTGTTTTTAGGGGTATTTTTATTTAGTATATGAATTTTTATTTTATTTAAATTTCATTTTTTGTGATATCTAATATTTCAATATGACTTTTGATTAAGCTCTATTTTTTTCATCTCATTGAGTTTTTCATCATTGAAAATTTTGGACACTAATATAGCACAAGATGATTCATTCTCCTTCTTTAATTTACAATTTGTGATGACTGTTTGATGGAAAAGCGCTGTAATTTGTACTTGGGAATGTTGTTTGCAAAAATCTCAAATTTTTATGAATTTAGATTATTTCCATTGATAATTTCTACACTAATCATTTATGCAACCTTATAATATTTGGATAATTTCATTTCATTCCATATTTAATTTAATTTTGATTTATTTTTCAACAAATCTAACCCTAATGTAGATTAGTAATTACAAAGGGTGCATGGCATAGCTTGAAATCATTGTAAAGTTTAACTTCTAAACCACTTACATTCATAAATCCACTCATTGTCCAATCCTCATGTCTTATGAAGAATACTTTTCTATCTGCACAAAAGGAATGAGTAAAAAGGAATGAAGGTCTCTTTCAAGTGCTATGAAGTCACTATTCCCACATGTGATCAACACACTTATATGGACATACCATCTTCTTTATATGAACCAAAAATATGGTGTGTTCAAACCCAATCTTATATAAATTATTTACAACTTTTCCTAGTGATTTTTACTACAAAAAAAAGACACATTGCCACCTTCACAAGTGACATGTCCATGGAATGCAAAGATTGCCACATGATTCATGATCCTTTCATGATCCTTTCATGGTTCATGCTTGACAATCTATGTGGAGTTCTAAAGCTTTATACACTAGTAAAACAAGACAAAACATGCAAATTGCAGGTGAAAATTGATTTAATCCAAAAGTGTGACTAGAAAAATGTCTTAAATTGTTGTAGAAATGTAGTATTGTCATCCATTGAAAAAAAAGAATATATCACCAGACATTCCTTCAAAAACTTTACGGAGTACTATTGTACCTCCAAAATGATTGTCCACTTTGATTGTCTTGTCATTTTTATGGTGGTTTAGAGTAGGTCGCACGGAGACTTCTTGTGGTTAATTTTCTTAAGGTTGCAATGAACACATGCAATGTCATTTCATTGATTTTAGTGATATAAAACTTGGAACCTTTTTTAACCCATAAACAGCAAGGCGGACATTTTTGTTGTGTCCTATGGATGACAACTAATCTTTCTACAATACTTTGACTTCCAAAGAGTGCTTTTGAATTTTTCTAAACTGTCCAATGGTTCAATTGCCACGGTATCAAAATGGCTGATTTCCACAGTCACCAGTCTGTCTCTTTAGGGTTAATTTATGTCCTTCACAATATGATCAATACAATTGGCTCAGAAAAACAATTACCAACAAAATTGTGGATAAACATTTCGGGACTGGGAGCTAGGGAGTAGTGATTTCCATCCCTTTTTTTAATTTTTTCTCATTTCAACAACATCGACAACAACGACAACAAATGGAAAACTGTTTGAGAGGGCTACATGAAGGAATCCAATGAGTTGCAAAAGGAAATGCGTCCTTGTGAGTGACGACAATGAGAAAAGCCGAATAATTATTTGGATGGGACTGATGGAGACCAAGGAACTGCCGAAATAAAACTTTGGGCAAGCCAAAAGGATATTCTCAAAGCATACCATAGAATGTGCAGTTCATCAGCTTGAGAATCGGCATCTTCAGTCCTTGTGCCCGGCATATTATTATTGGGTGCTTCTTATCAACAGGTATGGTATACCTCATTTGCTGTAGAAATATTCTTATTGTTATCGGTTGTGCACACCTAGTCCTACTACTAAAGTTGGTACATGAGTTCACGGTCTCAAAATTAATTTAACCCTCATTTAACCCATAAACGACATCAAGGCCATTTTCTGGTCGATGAATGAGAGAGCATCTTTCTATGTAGGGTAGAAGTGCAACTATTTGTCCACGGAATTAGGGGTGGATTGGGAAGATGTTCTACAGTAGTTTGACTTCCAATGCATGCTTTTGGATTTTTTTTAACCAATGATTTTGACTGTATCATAATTTATGATTTTCACGGTGACCCACCTAGCGTTTAAGGGTTAAAGGACGGGCTAGTGAAAATCATCAATTTTGATACTGTGGGAATCATTGGTTTAAAAAAAAAGAAAATTCAAAAACTAGCATTGGAAGTCAAACTATAGTAGAAGATCTTTCCTTTCCACCCCCTTATTCTGAGGATGAATAATTGCACTTCTGTCCTACATAAAAAGATGCACTCTCATTCATCAACTAGGAAATGGCCTCGGTGTCGTATATGGGTTAAGTGAGGGCTAAACTAATGCAATCAATTCAATCAATTCAGCTATGCAAAATTACTAATCTCTTTTGGCCAGCTACACCCACAAGAGCATCGTCATCATGAGGGGGCCAAATCCCCATAGAATAGGAGTGTTTGAGGGCTATGTAAACTTGCCAAGCACTTCCACCATGGCCTTCCCAACGTGGGTTGGACAACTGGATTGATTGGTGCAATAACTTACTCCAAATAAATTTATATATAAATTGAAGGTGCCTGAACTTTTTCAAAAAGTTTTAGATAAACTTACTTCTCTCACCCTTATTGGCTCTAAACCCCAAGGTTGAACCATTGAATCAAGACAATCAATTCTAGGCTTTAGGGAAAATTCAGCTTCCATGCGATCCTAAGGGAGAATAGGGAAAATATGGCAATCCTAGAGCCACATAAAAGTCTAGTGAGCTGAGGTGGGGGTGCCATGACTAACGACTTGACCAAAACTGTCTCAGAAAATGATAGTTGATAGGGGTGGGGATACTCTAACATTGTATAACTAGGCAATGGTCTTCCCCATAAAAAAGCTTGTAGTTGCACTTACTCAAGGGACAAACTAGTTTCTAAATGCATTGTCACATGTACTCTAAGGCAACACCTATGTACTTGTCCAATCATATAAGTACACAATATAAAAGATRCTTTGGATATACAAAGAATGTGCAACTAAAGTACATTCAATGGAACTTATAATTGCAAAGCAATAAATTGTATACAACTCTTAATCCTTATTTATGACTTAATTTAAAAAGTTTAATCATTACCACAACTGTCTCAAATACATATTTATATATTGATTGCTACAAATAAAATAACCCTAACTTTGATAGGGATATTGTTTAAGGATAAAGAGGGAAAAGTCAATAGTATTGAAATTTTTTTAATATAATCTTAATTGGTATAAACACAAAACATGAAATTTCCACAAAACCTAGAAGACAAATTGTACACGAAAATGATATTCAACCATATTTCTATAAGGCTGATCCTCATGGGTTAAATAAAGTAGGGGAATCCAAAATTATTGATGACACAAAATAGTCACCTTACAATTACAATCTTAAACAATGAGAACACATTGATTACAAGGATGTAGTTCATCAATAGAGAAGCAAAGACTACGTGATTATTTCATATTCCTACAGAGACCCATTCAAACAACAAGAAGTTGGATAGATAGGGCCTCACAGTTCTACTAACCGTCCTTATTAATCCTCTACCAATCCAGCTTTGGATCATCATATCTTTTGCATACAATCACCGAATAATGAATAATTTGGTGTGTTAAGCACCTCTTTCATTTTCTAACAAGAACACATAAAAATTGGAACATGTAAGGAACTACGTTCAGCGCCAAAAGTGGTGACTTTGGGTGTCCTTACCTTAAAAAAAATCCATTCTTTCAGTGCAAACTTTCAAGTTTGAGTCACAAGGTTGAGGAGATGTGTAGCAAGATTGTCAAAGCTGCTCTGACGTTTCAGCAGGCTCAACCGCACAAATCGATTGCTTGATCCAAAATGACCACCAGGCCGACCAATGATTCCAGCAGCTTTCATCACCTCATTGCAATCGACATCCGCCTCGCTGTTGCAGTGGATCCATGCATAAGCTGCAGGTCACAGAAATTCATTCAACCATTATTGACAGTCAGATTGAGAAGAAAATTGACAAAAAGGCATTCATKCAGGGTTAGGATTAACATTCGTCACATTGCATTCAGTAAGAATAAATTCACTCATTGCAAAAGCCTTCTCCACAATGACAGTAAATAGTTTCAGTGACACTTGATGTCTTCACACTGAAATGACACTGTTTGCATGCGATTWWATTGCWTTTAYAGCTTGTTTAMAGAATAAAATTTGAACTRAAAGCACTAAAAGACACTTGAACATTAAGCTGGCATCAAACCCAGTACGGTTTTAATATTGACAAATCAATTAATTGAAGTAGCACTGATATAATTGATAATAAGTAAAGAGGGACTTTTGAGAAGGTGGACTATGAATAGCAACATGAAGAGCAAGTTTCATAATGAACTACTCCCTCTGTCTCAAACTGATTGTGCACAATTTGGTTGAGATTTTTTTTATGCCGATTTCATTGATCACATTGTGAAAAACGTAATTAAGAAAGGTTCCAAATTTTATATCACTAAAATCAATGAAGAACACTATATGTGTTCATTGCAACCTAAATAAAACTATCCACAAAGAAGTCTCCATTTGACCTACTCAAAACAACGTTAAGAAAAAACTAACATTCAAAGTGGACAATCCTTTCATGACAGAGGGAGTACATGTTCAATTCACGATAAGTCACTTTGAAGAACTACTTACTTAACCCATAAACAACACCGAGGCCATTTTCTGGTTGATGAATGAGAGAGCATCTCCCTATGTAAGACAGAAGTGCAACTATTCATCCTTGGAATTAGGGGTGGAAAGGGAAGATCAACTACAATAGTTTGACTTCCAATGCGTGTTTTTTAATTTTTGTATACCAATGATTCCCACGGCATCAAAATTGATGATTTCCACGGTCACCAGCTTGTCCTTTAACGGTTAAGTAATTCCATCAGTATCAATTGTTGGACAAGTTGAAATACCTGGAGATGGTTCTGAGATTTTTTCAAAGAAATTGCAATACTCCGGTTTCAGCTCCTGCAGTGAAAATCTGGWGGAGTTTCTGAAAATGGCTTGCAGYCTTGCCCACCGAGACCCTAGCACCTCATGGCCGAAGTGGAAAAGTCCTTCCTTGCTGCTACCTGGGGAAGGTCCTGCGTAAGATTTTAWRATACTGCGCATGATCTGCGTCGCTCTTAGCTGTGCATCATGCGACACCCCGCCCGAACTGAGGAACACATGGGTCGACACTTTCTGGTAAAGATCAAAATCTTTCAGTATTGCCCACCTGCTCTCATACACAAAAAACAGTAAGCCAAGTACATTCTATGAAGGCAATCCTTAGCATCATCATCGTATTATAACGTCAATCACGAAGACAAATCCGCTGTAGAAATGGAAACCAAGGATTTGGATTTGGATATGGAGAGCAAGGTGTGCTTCTTTTCATTTTAGACCCTTGATTGAGCATGATTGAATGAGATTTAACCATTTATGTTATGTCTAGTAATACAAAAGTACAATCTCCATATGGAAATACCATCTCTATCTGCTTCCACGCATTTGTGCATTATTTCTCATGACAAAGCTCTAAATTCASAATACCGAGTCCATAACAATGAATACTTCTAAATTCACATTACCTAWACATAACATTGAATAACTCCAAATTCACATCGCCTAAACATGACATTAAATACTAAGATCAATTCCTCCATTGTGACAACATGGGAAAGGTGAACATGTTGCYTSGATGCCTAGGGTTCCAATCTTCATTGAAAGATTGAGAGGAAAGCATTCATAAAAGGAACCCATGAACCAAGACCAAGATGGACATTCAAGTTCAAAGTTGACCTTTTAACCCTTTGGTGCTTGRATCTTTTTGAATTTTTGCAAAATTTTGCTTATATCTTTGTTTAAATATATTATCTATCCTAGTTCCATCAAATCGGTCATAAAAGAGGATTAATTCACTAAAGGTTCAAAAATTACTTTGGATGAATGAGAACTTGTTTGGACAAACTAAACATAATGTTATGACACCTATGTTTTGAAGAGCATGTTCCAGAAAAGAGGGCTCGTGCATTACCCCATGCGGCTGCCAGCATGCCCGSTRATTTTGGAGAAGGTGAAGACCATGATATCACGATCTGCTGCAGTAGTAATGGGGGTGAGATGGGGCCAATAGTAGGCGTGATCATACACCACATGACCCTTAAAATCGGTTGGCACTTCTTGGATTTCAGCAGTTGGATTGTTGGGAGATGCTAGGAGCTCAATTTGAACTCCTGGCCGGGTCCAACTCTTGCTRGCATGGCTAGGTTCCCCTACCCAGGCATAATGTGGCGAGCCTAGAAAGTTTGTTTGCGCAGGATACARCTGCACAACATCACTTCTTTTTCATCAAAMTTGAACTCTTTGTAAGGGAGAGGATCATACTTAAACCCTAAGGAACCTAGTRTGTTTTTGACTAAACCCCATTATCAAAAACATCTCATCTGCACATCTAATTGGTTGGCCTTCAATTAGCAAGTTAAATGGATGCTTGACTTGGCTAAATGTCTATGACCACTAAACTTTGAATAGAAACTATCCCTTCAATAGTGCTCTAGAATCTCCCACTTTGAGTGATTGCATTAGAAAATCATCAAGCATTGCATGAGAAAAACAATTTGATGTCAAGAGAGTTTGGCTCTTCAATTCTACCCAAAGTGATCTCTCCAGTGAATTCTATTGACTGATCTCCCAATGAAAGCAAGCTCGTACATCTTGGTCAAAATTCTTTAAGCGACGCGAAGAGTATGAATTCCTTGTTTAAGAAGGTTCTGCAAGAAGGTTTGGATAGGATACGCACATTGTAATAAGGAGTAGTGGCCACCACAGGGGAGACGTCGTCGATGTCCTGCAGTGCAAGCCCGTGAACAATGGCGTTGAGTAGCTGCAAGGCTCCGTTTCCTACAGCAATGTAGCGTCCCTCTGTCACGGCATTCCCGGCCAAAGCATGGAGCTCTTTAATGGAGGCAATCAGCGCGTCCGTGAAAAAATTGCTCTGCGCATCGTTGGCGAAGTAGCTCATGCGGTACCACCCTGGAACCACCACTGCGCCAAGATCCGGGTTGGACCTCCAGTACTCTTCGAACAGAAGCGGATCCCCGCTGCAAGAATCATTGCCATCTTGCTTAGAAGCATCCCCAAAAAACTCCATCCATATTCAGAAACATACGCGTGTTTTCACATCAGATTACTCATTCGGTTTACTGCGAAACGAGCACATATGGGCTCGGTTCTTTAGGTTTACTAATTTTAAAAATGAACAAATTTCAAGGTAATAAATTAAATTTATGTTTACACGCAATCAGCACGGTAGTTTCAAATTCTAGTTTGTGGGTGCAATTTGATTCCACTTTTAAACCTGAAGTACTTCTTCCCAAATAACCATYGCCATCGTTCTTGCTTCGAAGCATCCAACAAAGGACTCAATGTTCAGAAACTTTTGCGTGCTTTCCCTCCATGTTTACTCATTTGGTTGACAGTGTTACCAAGCACAAAAGGATTCTGCTCTGTAGGTTGGCTGATGTTCGAAAAGACGAAATCTAAGGTACAATTAGAAAGCAATATCTTAGTTTAAAGTGACACGCAAYCAACATTCAATAAACCTAAATTGTAACTGAAACTGTAAATGTAAACGGAAGTTTCATATTCTCATTTGTGCCTGCATTAGGAGTCCACCTCTTTAACCTGACGAGAATCTTGCAAGGGCGTAACGTTAGAAGACCTACTCACACATCRGCATTAGCTACGCAGTCCTGAGTTGCAACAGAACAGTCGGGGCCAGTGAAGCATTCATGGCACTCACAAACAGGCTTGCCATTTCCATCCACCTCCAACGTGTCCACAAACACATCGCCATGGCCGGAACACTGCTCCATAGCCGCCGCTTGGGCATCCTGAACTGCCTCGGTCGACCAAGAGGGCGGCTCATTCTCCTGGAGAAGGAACACGACATTGGCAACCAGCGATAGAAACAGAATCACATACACTCCTCTTCCTCCTCCTCCTCCTCGTCCTCCTCTTCGAGTAGTTGGTGYCTTGTCCTTAGTAAGCAAAGGGACGCTGACATTCTCAGACACATCCTCCGAAGCCATCGTCACTGAGGTTWCCCAATTCTTACAAACTGGGGAAACTGATCGAGCAACGATTGGGACACCTGTTGCAAARGCTTGAAAACACGGAAGAAAGAAAACAATGGGGGCAATTTGGAATTGTATCTTGCAGCTAAGCGGTGGTTCTGGATTCAAAGCTAGTGCAACAGAATCGCTGGAGTTTCTGGGACCGATTGAGAGGCTACTTGCTGTAGTTCCGAAAAAGATTCTAAAGCGAGAGAGTTTACTGGTACAGTACAGTGGTACGGTACTGCCTTGATATAGTAGAGCATCCCCACCAGGTCTGACATATTGGTTTACAGATGTTTATTGGCTAAAGGCCTGTTCCCACTTGCTCTTAAAGCGGCAGTGCTACGGTACAAGGGGGACTGAAAATGGGCGTTCCCACCAGCGTTGTTGTGGAGTTGCCGAACCTGAAGTGGCGGCTCGGTAGGAGCGCAGTTGTATGCAGTAAAGGCGAAAATTATTTTAAGAGTAGTTGAGGACAATGTACTTTGAAATCAAGCAGAAGCGTAGATGTGTGGGGTCTTTGGACACTTTTACTTAGTGGGCCGCAGCATGGGCAATTATGAAAGAGTGTTATTTTGGACTTAGCTAGCCGACAGGATGAATTGTAGTAATTGAATGCGAAGAACTTCATGGTCACGCCTAAGGCGAAGTACTTCCACTGGAGACACACTGGATGCAGTAGTTGTGGGAGGTGCAGCGACGACAACGAGCACTGAAGGAATACTTCGCTGCACTTTGCGGCAAATCACACTCTTCACACGGAACACCACATCGCAACTTAAAACCGCTACCCAGCTTCCTCGTCACAACAAGCAAGCTACTTCCATCGTAGTCGCGCTATGGAAGCACGCTGCACTTTGCGGCAAATCACACTCTTCACAATTTCGGAGGCCCTCAGCACTGCGACTTCAAGGAACAACGTGAACGCACGGCAATTCTTATGTGCTGACTCTGACAAATACGTTAATACAGAAGCCTCTGTGAACACCCACTACGAAACAATTCAAACCCTAAGTCCCCAACCCGCCATGCGTGGCCTTCCAGTGTGAACAGTCCTCCACTTTTTTAAGACCGCATGCTTATTGTCCCACCTCTACTCCTAATTACGAGCAGGTGGGAATAGGCCTTAAGAGAGGGTCAGATTTAGTCACAACCTTTGTAATGTGGCCTAGTCCGGGCCAGTATGACATATTGGCTTAGAGAGGTTTTATTGGCTTATAGAGGAGCAACTTAGAGAGGTTCTACTGTAGTAGCTTTGGAGGGGACACTGGTCACAAGGTCAAGTATGTCATAGTCATTGAAAAAAAATTCTAATGCACTTCAACATGCATTATTTGGACACGTGATGAATAAGTTTTGAATTTTCAAAGTATTGTCACTAGGTGTCCAAACAAGAAAAATAGGCTTACATAAACTCTCATGTTTTGATTGTGTACATCTTGTGTAATGCTTATTTAGTTGGGGGTTTTGTTTTTATTTTCCTAGTTTTTGCAAGATGTTTATTGGTTCAAATGTTGGGGGTGCATTTTAGGCAACATTGACTATAGGTGAACAAATTTTATTTGCACTTTTCATCTTTTCTACACGATTTTCTAGAAGAAGAAGAAGGTTAATTCTAGTCCGAAAGACCGCCATAAATGAAGCATTTATTGAAAGTGGATCAATTATCTAAGCCTCGTGGACTTAGATGGCAAATTCCATCCCTAATACCTATTTTAGGAAATAGTCCCTATAAAAACTCGTCAACATGTTCCTTCACCCCTTAAATTTCTAGGTCCCCATTGACAATAAGGTCATTTGATCATCTATTATAGTTGGATGGACTATGGTAGTAAGTGCCCCACCAACATCCAAGTTTGAAGTCATAACCACCTCATTGGTGTGCCATGGCCAAAAGCCCATCAACAAAGGCCATAAGCTCCTTCTCATATTGCCTACATTTGAACTAGGACAAGATACTAAATCTTGATATCAATGACTTAATCCCTAATGCCCAAGGCCTTTAGTGACTTCATAAACTTTGCTCAAAACTAAACAAAAAGCCCCAATTTTGTTAAGTTTTACCAAAGCTTTTTAATTTATAACCTTATGAATCTATGATATGGATCACATAAGAAAAGAAAACGCAATCATATCACATAGATTGAAAGATTATAATATTTGATGAAGAAACTATTGAAATTGTCAAAGTAATTTGAAGTCTTTCAACCGTTTTATTCATATATCAAATCTACCTAAAATTGATTTCACAAAAAAAATATGAAATGAAAGGACATAATATGAAAAAAAATCATCTATTTATGGCTTCTTAGGATCTACTCCACAATTTTTTTGAATGAATGGATTTCCAATGCAATTTCTCCCCCCTCCTTCAAGATCTAGTGTATTTGAAGCTTGTATCTAAGAGCCTCTAATACTAGAAATGAAGAATTTCAATGCAACCCTCGTGCGTCTTCTACAATAAAAAACCAAAAAACATTTTTTTTTCAAAATCGTTTTTTAAAGCTTAAAACAAACTTTAAAGGATATACAATTAAAATAGAAACTACCAAAAATAATACATTGGTAAGATTTTATTCAACTTCAAAATTTTGTGAATACCAAAATATGGTGCCTCAACATTTAGAAATTAAAGTGTACAAAATCAAAACATGAGAGGTTAGGGAACTCTAGTTTTAGTTTTCGGCGCACCTACAAACAATAATATGAAATTTTTTTACCGCAATGACAAAAAGAACATAGAGTTGGTCCGGTGTGAAGTGTATGTGACCTATGTGCCTCCACAAATTGGACTTCTACCTCAAATTAACTCCCAATTGGCCTCCAAAAGCCCAAAATCAATCATACAACAAACATACAATATCCACCTAGGCGCTCAAACACCATGCAATCATCTAACATGCACTCAAAGAAACAACAAAGGCAACATCCCATGCCTAAATTTCCTTGAACTTGCAATTGGGGTCCCAAAATGGAGTAAATTGAGTCATAAGAAATAACGCAAATATGTACACTATCCATCACCAAAAACACTAAAAATTCTACCATACATTGACCTCCCAAAGTGCAATTTCATCATGACTCTATGTTCATTCCCAAGTCATGCACAAGTTATTACACGAATTACAATTGAATAAGAACCATTTAAAACTCCATGGCCATGCACAAGTTGCAATAAGATTGATTTACATTCCCATTGTACCAATCAACTACTAAAAATTCTTCTTGATGAAAATTTCATTAACTCTCAAGTGGTTTGGAAGAACAATCTTTTCAACGAGATATTTATTTTTCCTTAGTAACTAATTCATTTTTTTATGTTTTGTGACCATACAAGAATTCTTAGCTACCAAATGCGTACTAGTTAAAATGTGTTTATTTTAAGGAAGAACCTTGCTTCCTCCATGGCAGTTGACAACTGGACATCTTGGTGTTCAAGTAGCTACTACCACCTCTTGGTTGTTCAAAAGTTGGCACACATAGTTTGCTCTAAATATTGAGGAGAGTTGATTCATTCGTTCTAAATTGATTGCCAGTGCCTAATCCAAGGTTCCTTTTAAGTAAGATTGGTCTTTTTGGAAGCTTGACATATTGAGACACCATCCTCTAACATTTAGCTCCTAAGTCCTACACAATAAGTTACGAGTTGTTGATTGAGTTACTATTCTTGATGTCGATAGCAGCCAACTTTCCCTCGTTCATTTGATAGCCACTTCTTCATACTTGCTCTAATTGGAGTGAATTATAACTTATTGAAAAGCTTACAATCCAATCTACAACTCTTACAATTTTCAAAGCTAATTATTTTCCTACTAAAATCTACTCATAGAAGAAAATTCAACCTACAACTATGTGGTTGAAAAAAACTTCATCCAAAAGGGAAATGCCCCTATCTAGCCCAAAGAACATTGGAGTAAAACCTTTTGCATGTGGTTTCTCAAACAAAATGTAAGACCTCAACAAATTTGCTATTCCATCTCTTTGCCTAATCTCTCCCAAATCCTAAGACTCCCCCCGAAACTCCTTCCTCCCCCCCCCAAAATAAATAAATGAACACAAAGAGGAGAAAGGAAGAGCTCCTAACCCTAATTTTCATACATTAGATCCCATTAAAGGTCTAATTTTCCTTCCTAATTTTCTTCCATATAATTTATTGTGAATGCACCAAATTACTATAAAACATGCTCAAGTAGTATAAATCCTATTGACTTATTACAAAATACACTAAATTAGTGTAGATTCCACTAACTAACTGTAAAACCACTAATTTATTGTTTTTTTTCCCCAATTTTAGCGTGTCTACCACTACATTATTTATTGGCCTAGTCTATGTGCTAACTTGACTAATTATATTTGTGTTTTGAATTTGTATTTTTTGGTTTCCAATTATGTATTTTTTCTATTTTCTATTTTTTAGATCCTACATTTGTATCTTTTGTATTTGATGCTATGTATATCTCAAGTTTATCTCTAACGTCCTTTCCTATCTATAGTATTTTGTTTCCACTTTTCTCTCCATTTTACCAATTGCATAAAATATTGGATAATTTTCAAAAGTATTATATAAAGTCTTCTTCATTTTCAACTCATTTTTTTTTTGTAGATTTTCTCATTGTTTCCTCCTAATTGCATCTCTTCACTTTTGTACTAATCTTTCAAGGTCCTCATTGCTATGTAATAGGAAACTCTTTAGTTCATAGTTATTATTCTTCCTAAAACTTCCTAACTCGCAAATTCACCCACTTTGTTTAAATTTTTCACATTCTAAGCCAATGTGATAACTCACCAATACCTTGAAATTTCATTATTTGTGTCTATGGTGTCCAAATAATGTATACTCAAGTCGGTAGGGATTTTCTTTTGTTTGCTAATATGATCAAATAAAATTATCTATATTTAATATTAGTACTTAGACAAGCTTTACCAATTCTTGAACGCGAGGTACACAACTCCAAAATTTTTGCTTATGGAAATTAAATAATTTATTATTCACCACCCTATGATCAAATTTAGATGCAATGTTCGTTACATCATTTAAGACTTGTAGGAGGCTCCCAATTATATTGTAGAGAGACCATGAAGGGGACTAGATTTTCCAAAATCAGGATTGTTTTGGCCAACATCTATCATGTTTACATAGGGAGTGCTATCATGTGAGCACATAATCTATAAGCCTAGGAGCCTAAAATAGGACTCTACATTATAAACACATTTTATGGTTATAGATACATATGTTATCTCCCACTCACACAAAAGTCCTCAAATAAAGGACACTTCAGCACTCCCACCTATAGTTCCTTTCAACCTCCGGTTCACCCTCCTCAACCCGGCCAGTGCCGGTCGCCGGACCCGTCCAACCCCCACGGCCCTTCCTGCCTATACAATACTACTTGCTCCCAAAAAAACCCACGAGGCATTAACCCTAGAGCATCTTGATTCATCTCCAAAATTGACGTTTTGAGAAAATTCATTATAATGTGCTATTTGGAAGCATAATTTGGAATTGACATACAAATAAAAGTTGTAGAATGAGAATTTTAGATTCCATCCGTATGGTTAAATTCACCAATGCTATCACCAATATTTTTTTATAAATTTTGAAAGGAAAACTTATAAATTCCTTCAAAATTCAAGAACAAACAAAATTTAAGCGTTTTTGGAATAAAATTTGTTGGAATGGATTTGAAATGAGGTTCTTTTGACATGGTGATTTAAAAAAAAATTGTGCTCTTACAATCTATGACCTCATTTTGGCAAATCCGGTTTTGAACTAAAGTCAATGCAATTTTGGCTTGGTCAACCACTTGACACACTTGCACGTTGATAATATTAGAACGTCCAGTTTGTGGACGATGAACAAATTGGACGTCGGCGCGCTCCAGGGTTAAACATCCCCCTTGGAGCTTCTTGCGTTGTCTAACCCCATTGCATCTCAGCTTTGCCATTGCCTAGACGTTAAGCACTTTAGGACTTAGCCTCTATACAAATTCTCTTCATTTAGAAGGCATAATGCACCTAAATAGTGCCTGGCACTATTACGAGTGCCGTAATAGTGTCAGGCACTATTACAGGTGGGAGGCCCCATGCTTAACGCAGTGGGACGCCCTTACACACGGGCCTCCCATCGTGTGAGGGCGTCCCACCATACGTAAACCACTCCCACGAAATCACCCGTTCATTTTGTGGGAGGATTCTGCAGCCGCAATGCCTGATTACGAGGGCAAACCTAGGTAATCGAACATTACGGATTCTTCATCCAATTTTGTTATTTTATCCCGGCTCGGGTCCTTTTTTGCCCAATTTTCAGAGTTCCCTCCTACACCTTCATTTCATCTTCCTACCTTTCCCATCCAGAGTTTGGATATTGGACTTGCCACGATTTGTTCCAGCTTTTGAAATGCAAACTTGAGCATGGGAGTGTCGATTGTGTTCATGCAAGAAGCCACGAATCGAATGATCTCTGATGTGATAAGGTACCGATGGTAGGCAAGATGTGTACGCAGGTTCAAGATGAACAATTTTGTGATGAAAATACGAAGCAAGGCAACGATGTGAATCTACAACCTATTAAGCTTAGGACAAACTCACTTTGAAGAGAATGTTACGCACTCAATCACATGCTTCAGATTTTTGTGTGCTATCACTTTCGTAGCATTTGATGCAGAGCTTCGTGTGCTATGATGTGTGTTATGCTCGTGTCCCATTTTCTTATGCTTATACAAATATCGCCTTTCTTGAGCCACATTTGTTATGTGCCTCTGGCACTTTGCTTCAGGCTCTTTGGATATGTACCCTTCTGATCTTCTCTCGTGAATAAATATGGTCGAGGGACCCATTACTAACCGGCACCCCATCACCAATCAATAGGGGTTGTATTTTCGACCAAGGTTGGAACGTATTTCCTTTTTCTCCTTGGAATGCGTGTTTTTGATTTATTCAGGGTTTTGACCAATAAGTTCATGACACATAAGTGAGCAAGAAAGTAGGAAGCAATGAGCGGGAAAGTAGTTCTTGAATGATCAGAATTGGATGACTCTAGATGTTGATCATAGGTCAAGCTCAACTTTGGCCTTTCAAAATTCTTAGTAATGTCATTGTAAGAGATAAAATTACCAAAGTTTTTGCAATTTCCATCGTTTCAGTCAAAAATATTTTCTTTACCTGCCACTACCCTAGACTATGTCTTTAATTGCTTATTTGATTGGTTACGGGTCCCTCTACCATAGCGTTATTTCATTTTCATCCGTGAATCTTCTGGTTATGGAATCATCCCATTGCGATCAGATGACCTACAGTGGACAACTAGAGACCTCATGATGGTTTTTCAGACCACAATCAATGTCTAACCTGCCACCAGTGACCTCATTAGGATCACCCTACTTTTTGAGTCTAAATGACTGTAGGAAAAGTGACTTTAGATGACTAAGATGAGCATATTGGACACAATTTTGTTGGTTATCAGGTAGCCTATAGACTCTCTTGGGCAGATCACTTCAAAAATTCATAGCGAATTCATACTTTGTCTGAAAAATATAATTTCAATTGCTCTCACTATTTCTCGCTTGTTTTTACATAAGAAAAGATTTTGAAAAAATTTAGCAATGGCATGAGGGCAAACTTCAAATTCTGACCACAATAGGTTGTTTTACTTTAATTGACTAATTTATGTTGATTAGCCTTTTGGAGAGAATCCTAGTTGAAAAAAATGATCTCATTTTTAAAAAGAAAATTCTTTTGAATTTTTCTTAGTATTTGAAGTGAAAGGGTGGTAGATACCATTTAGTGTTCCTAGACTTGTCCTAATTCCTAAACTCCTCTTCAAAACTAGGGATTCAAGGTACGAGAGTCCATAAATACTAGTGTGCCCTATGTCAATACCACAACCAAAATATAAGGAAAAGTTTTTTTGTTTTTTATTTATAACACAACCTTTGAAATTCAAAAACATTCACATCAAGGTTCAAACCCTATGAAATTGGCACAAATAGAAGCTCTATGCACAAAGAAGTGCAAAGATTGTTGTTTCGTGGCATTTGGACCCACCAAATGCAAAAGTTATGAATTTTTCAAAATGAAAGGTGATTTCATTTCATTTTCCAATTCATAAAAACCTCTGCAATTCAATAACTTTCACACCAAAGGTCCAAATGTCACGAAACAAAGTTTGTGCACCACTTTCAACAACTTAAGCAATTACGCATATTTGGAGCACAAGTTTTTTGAACGCTGAAATTTTTCCGTATGCAAAAATAGAGCTTGAAAGGATTGCATATTTTCCAAAATTTTATTACACAAAAAGTAATTACTATGAATTTTTTTGGTGAAAGATTATCTTTAACCTATAATAGTGATATAGCCCTTTCTATTTGTGACCATAGGCTGATTGCAAAATCGACCAAGGGAAGATTTCAATATTGAGAGCCTCGCAACCAATCATAATTAGCCACACCTGCTCGTGGAAATGTACCACAACTTCATGAAAAGAGAGCGGTCTATAGGTTGAAAATGCGGGGTGATCAGAATGGGTTGGCTCTCTCATGACACATTTTAATGAGCTCCCACTTTATCTTTAGTTCATTCATTATTTGCGGTTTATCGATTTTAGAGCCATCTCATGTCCATCTCTAATCTAATTATAGGGTTGATATGAAGGAGACGGTCGCTTTTACAGGACTAAGGTAGGCACCCAAAAAATGGCACTTGACCTTAAACCGCCATCTTTAGATTGTGTATCTCCCCCAAACCATTTATATACCTATGTGGAAGAAATGCTTTTAGAAACAAACTTTGACCCTCCATAACTTTTGCATATTGCATCCAAATGGCATGTTTTTTTATTCGTTGGAACCTCCTTTCTCCTGCCAACAAGACAATACGAAGTTCTGAAAAGCCCAATAATAGTAAACTTAACAATACACAATACCAATTTGTTGCGCTTTTGGGTATCCCCACCTTACCATTAATGCCAGGAAGATTCAGCACTGCCACCGACGGTTTCATTTGGATCTCCCCCCAACAAGACAATATGAAGTTCTGAACAGCCTAATAATAGTAAACTTAACAATACACAATACCAATTTGTTGCGCTTTTGGGTATCCCCACACAGCCTAATAATAGTAAACTTAACAATACACAATACCAATTTGTTGCGCTTTTGGGTATCCCCACCTTACCATTAACGCCAGGAAGCTTCAGCACTGCCACCGGCGGGTTCATTTGGACCTCCGCCCTTCGCGTTCCCTTCATGTTTCACATCGTCGACTTCCACCTGTCACCCCGTGCGCCTCTCGCAGTTTCTGTCTGCAGCGCTCTCTGGGTTTGCAGTTTCATGCCCAAGTCTCCTGTGCCGTGGCACTTCCCCCTTGAGCATTAAAGGCTTCGTTCAAATCGAAACCAGTGTGTCGGCTTCAGTTTGTGCTGGTGTTCCTGTACAGAGAGTACTAGAGTAGCGCTGCTCTTTCATCTCTACCCATCTCTTGCTTTCTCTTTTGATTTGCACTTCTCCACTCTGTCTTTTCCTCCCTTGCTGTTGCTGCTGTGGACGTTGTAGCTGCTTCCATCTTCGAAGCGCACTCTTTCCCCTCCGATCCATTCCGCTTCTTGACCAGGAGGAGGCTTCGAGATTCTCATGGGCTACGGTGCGCATCTGAGCGGCACTCTTCTCTTTGTTCGGATCGGCATCGGTTCGGGTCACGTGCTGCACTGCTTTGGCTACGGCGAGGTCGTGCACGCACGCAAGATTGGCCCGTGAGGGGGATGGAGGCGAAAGAAGTCATGTCGCGGAAGAAGAGGGCGCGAGTGGAGGGAGACGGCGTGGAGGGCCGGACTGGGATTACGCGGAGGAGACCTTTCGTGGTGGAGGTACGTGTTSCGAAGAAGGTTGCTGGTGCTGCGGATTTGAAGCTACAGTTTGGCTCGTACGAAACTGTGAACGAAGCGAATGTTGCCAGAGATTTCGCCTCTTATTTGCGAAACTCGACGGGACAGGAGGATCGTGCCACGGTGGGGGGGTTTTGTAACCCTGACGTCATCTTCAAATTCGAGGAATCGCCTGAAGTCTTTGAAAGCTTGGAAGGCTCAGGCTCTAGGGTTCAGGCTCGTTGCGATCAGTTTAAGAGCCTTCTTGAGCTGTCTTCGCCGGAAGAGTGGAAGAAGTTCGGTGAGGCCGCGAGGGAGGACATCGCTCTTGCGATCAATTTGTTTCCGAGCAGAAATCCACAAAACTTTCCTACCCCGCGATTGAATCACTTGCCGAATGCTGAACCTGCCGATGGTGAAATTCTTCGTACTCTACCGCCATCAAGCTCGGAAGCTAGGGTTTCGCCGACACCAGGACGAGGAGTAGGAATCAGCATGGGAGACGGAAGCACTAGCTTCTTTGGTGGAGAGTCTCTGGAGGTACAAATCATTGTGAATGGCTCCACTTCGCAAACACGGCGGCTTGTGAATCTGCCCCTTCTTACTGCTGAGCAGATTTTAAGGATCACGGAAGCGGCGATAGACCCGATGGAGAAGATCCTCCGAGAGCTGGCCGATGGAGAGCTGGTCGACAAATTGTTGCTAGAACTGCCCCCTTGCCCTATCGATCCAGAGACAATCCCAGCTTTGGAGTGATCGCTTGCTGCAGCTCTCCACTCCACTCCTCCTTCTGCAATGTGGTGCAGAAATTCCACAGTTCGACGGTTGCAGCTCAGAAGACGAAGAAGTTCCAAGGTTCTCAGACCTCTGTACAGCTTACTACTCTGAATTGGCTGCGAGGCTTTGTGTGCTATCAGTTTTATAGCAATTGATGCAGTTCTTTGTGTGTTATGATCTTTCTTGTGGCAGTGTCCCGTTTGCTTATGCTTATACGAATATCGCCTTTAGTGAGCCAGATTTGTTATGTGCCTCTGGCACTTTGCTTCAGGCTCTCTGGACATGTACCCTTGTGATCTTCTCTCGTGAATAAATAAGTTAGCTTTACTTCATTTTCATCCGTCTTCTGGTTACGGAAAGTACCGTGTATTTATGGCATTGGGAGGTGAGTATTCTCACATTCGTTAACCCTTAAAGGACGGACCGGTGGCCGTGGAAATCATGCATTTTGATACCGTGTGACATCATCTCCTTCGAAAAAGCTAAATATATTCATTGGAAGTCAAAGTACTAGAAAAGATCTTCACTTTCCACCCCTAACACCGAGGATGAATGATTGCATTTCTGTCCTACAAGAAAAGATTCTTTGCCATTCATCGGACGAAAAACGTCCTGGGCGTCGTTTAAGGGTTAAAATGTCGTGTTTCAAGCATTGTAAGGTATTCGAACTTATTCCCGTGCCTTTAAGAAATTTGCTTTCTTCTCTTATGAAGAGGCGTAATTGACTAATTTGAGTTGATGAGCCTTTTGGAGAAAATCTTAGTTGGAATAAACCTATCTCATTTAAAAAATTTATTCTTTTCAATTTTTGATAGTATTTGAAGTGAAAGGGCTGTGGGTACCTCTTAGTGTTCCTAAGAGCATCGCCACCAGTCGTGTTAAACGGTCTCGGCAATGGTATTTGAGCTTTTGCCGTGTATTTTTAGGGGAAACACCTCCACACCAACACCCCGTCACTTTATAAATTGTAGCGTATGTCCCGTCACATCTACAATTTCACGGCAAGGGAGGGCCTTTGTAGAGGGCAAAATTATATCTCACGTTATCTTTCATTCTTAGTCAACAAACACTGTTCCCACCATGGATGTCGACGTGGAAGCCGTGGGAGGTGGAGGGGGGCGTATGAAGAAAGGGAAGAACTTTTGTGAGGCATAGAAGAAGCAACTTTGTTTTTCTGTTTTGCATGTTTCACAGGACCCAAGGCAAGGTACCGGACAAAAGTTCTAATGTAATCTAAGTTCTAATGACTTTATACATGATTTTATCTTGTATTTGCTACAAATGCTTTCTTTATTCCTTACAATTTTTTTTTATTAGGTGCAATTAGAATTGTATGTTTAATTTTATAATTCATTGCATTGTATTTTATCTAGGTTTGCATCTTTTTTAGGGTTTGGTTATTGTCAATGTTCTACACATACACAAAGTACAAGTGGCCTTCCTAGTTTAGTTTAGTTGAATTTATAAGCATTACCTAAAATATGAAGGTATCTCATGCATACCCTTTACGGATGTGGAGACGCTTTGGAACCGACTGTTCACAATGCACTCCTACATCCTTAAAGGTAGGAAAGATACCTATCTCTAAAACAAATTCCCATGTATACCCTTCAAGGATGTAGAGATGCTTTGGAACCAACTGTTCACAATGCACTCATACATCCTTAAAAGTATGAAAGATACCTATCCCCCCCAAAAATTCCCATGTATATCCTTCAAGGATATGGGGATGCTTTGGAACGGACCGTTCACAATGCACACACCATATATTCTTGAAGCATGGGAAAAAACTAAAAGACTTTGTGTATAGAAACATAAGGTTATATAAGGTTTCATACAAAAATAAAATTAGATAATCTCTAAATATCAAAAAGTACATGGACATGTCTTAGATGTTTGAAATGTAAAAGATAAAGCTTTTATTTTTAATCCATTAGTCAAAGTACATGTACATGCCTACATGTTTGAAATGTAAATTTAGATAAAGCTTTCATTTTTAATCCATTAGTCAAAGTACATGCACATGTCTTAGATGTTTGAAATGTAAAAGATAAAGTTTTTTTTTAATCCATTAATCAAAGTACATGCACATCTCTAGATGTGTGAAATGTAAACTTAGATAAAGCTTTTATTTTTAATCCATTAGTCAAAGTACATCCACATCTCTAGATGTTACAAATGTAAACTTAGATAAAGCTTTGACATGTCTAGATGTGTGAAATGTAAACTTAGATAAAGCTTTTATTTTTTATCCATTAGTCAAAGTACATGCACATCTCTAGATAAAAACCCACACTGTCCCTACCAAGGAACTCTCTGTCTCAAGTCACAACATTCACAATTTTGTCTACAAGAATAAACCACACTCTCCTTACCAAAGAACTTTGTGTCTTGGGACACAACGTTCATAGTTCTGTTTCAAAAGACTAGGTTCACAATTAGTCATTGTTGACTTCTCCACCGTCCACCAAGTAAAGTAGGATATAAGGAGCTCCATGGTGGCATTCCTCCAAATTTGGTGGCTTGGTGGCAATTCAAAAGTTTTGCTAATCCAATTTTAGTGGGTTGTTGGTGGGGATCATTGGGTGGTCATGTTAAAACCATATTTCAAGGGACTCCCAAACCCTCGCCACTTTCTTGTACAGTGGTCATTTGGAGGGCAATTGGTGGCAATGCTCTAAGCTTGTTCTAAACTGCTCTTCAAAAAAGAAGAAACCAAAGTATGAAAGCATCAACATCTTGAAGGTGAGTGGACTTCTTTGGAATTGGGTTATGAATAGGATGGTTTGGGTTATTCCTATCGCTAATGTTTGATGCCAAATTTTGGAGGGACATTTAGACTAAAGCCACAGTTTTGGGTGAAAAAGTAGGGCTTGGAATTGGAAAGGAGGTTGGAAATGGGTTGTTCTACATTAGTGTACACAATGTAGCACTTGTTATCCTTTTAAAGAACATTTCATTTTTCATTTGCTCAAACTTCATTAGTTTTGTATATTAAAATATAGACCTTTCAAAAATTTTAAATTTAGATATAGGCATAACATTGTTAAGCGCCTCAATCCCCTTTTCTAGGTATAATACCCTCCAAGATACTTGGGAAGTAATTCAATTATAATCTCACAAGTGAGATTGGTTGGGCTGGGATAATTGCTTGCTGGGTGTCAGAAGCTGGGGGATTGGGTTATTGAACAAGCCTCGAGATTGGGGTGACTGGAACCTTCCCTTGCCACTCCGTCAAGAATAAGACACACAATTTGGATCTTTTAATTAATGGTAGACTTCTATAAGCTATTATTTTTGAGTGACCTCGTAAGTTCCAATGGAGGGGGATCCTAAATTCAAGGGAGCAAAAGGGCCCTCCCCTAGCATTGCTTAAGAACGTTATGGGGTTTTTTAAAAAATGAACCTTATACTATTTTCTAAAGTAAGTTTTTTGTAAAAATCATAGTAATTTACAAAAATAAAAAATTACTTAGAATAATATGAAATTTTCATTCAACACTTAGATGGTATTAATGAACATCATGTTGTATTTTAGTGTATTCTTTCAACTTACCAACTAAGAGAAATTCAATAGAGAAGTTCAAAAGTCTTTTGGAATATATATTTAGCTTTTAAAATGCTACCTTTGAAGTGTCACAACAATTGCAATTTTAACAATTTAAAAAAAAATGAAAATGAGAAAAAAAAAATAGATTATTGGAGCTACATGTAAATTAGGTTTACCTTTTTTTCCATGCCCTTGAGCTAGTTTGTCCTTTGATTCCTAAAGGACCAAACATTGGACCATGAATGAATATTGCACATTCCAAGCATGCAAAAATGAAATAATGCAAAAATGCATTGGATTTTATTTTGTTGGTTCTGTAACATTTGTACAATATAACTTAGATCATTAAGATGTTACTTTGCAAATATTCTTCAATTGAAAAGTTATTAATAGGATTGGATTCAAAAAGTAAAATTTTTTTAGTTCAAAACATAACCCTTCAAAAATGACTTGAATCAAAAAGTAAAATAAAATTCAAGAACTCTATGATTATAACTTAGAGGAATTTTTTTTTGCAAAAGTCACAAATACTCAATCTACAATTGATATTAGAAAGAATTTTTAATTTTGGCTTCAAATATTATTGAAAAATATTGGTTTGTGTACTAATTGATCTAGTTGTATGGATCATATTTTACAACTTTATTTTGAGAATCATCATTAAATTATTTTATTAAGTTGCATTTTATTATATGTCTTCTCAATTTTGGAAATCTAGACTATCCCTTGTCGTATCAAGGGGTTAAGGCCTAGGGTTTAAGAAAGGGCATGTGGGAAAGTCCCAATTTGTTACAATTGCTTGCAAATTTTTAAGACTTATAGAAGACATGTAAAATCATCTCTCAAAAAAATCTATATATTTTCATGTAGTCAAACTTTGATGGGCTTAAAGTCTAACTACATTGCAATGGTCTCTAGCTTTCTATAGCCAACTTCAAAAACTCTCAAAATGTCAAAAACTAGGCTTTGAAATGACATTTTGCACTACTAAGAGATTGTTAAAAAGATTTTTCTTCCATACTTTTTGTAGGCTTAGTTAAGCAATTTTGCAAGGTGGAGCTAGAAATCTTTATTTTTGTCTTATTATTGATTTTTCTACATAGGAAGATGCTCAACCCCTCAATGATTGAAAGGACACAATATATATCCTCTTCAAATTTTCAATGGCACATTCTTGGCACGGTGAAACAAATCTCAATATTTTGTAAAGTAGGATTTTGCAAAGTAAGAAGTTGACATATTTATTTCTTTTTTCAATTTTCAAAATTATAATTTGAGATGTATATAAAAAGTTATTAAAGAATGTAGTCTTATTTAAGAAAGGGAAGCAAACATAGTTTTCTTACAAGAAAAGGAAAAGCAAGGATGGAGAAAATATTTTCTTGGACATTTCTAGTTTTTACTCTGCACAAATAAGAGACTAGTCTACAAAAGAAAATTTCAAATTTTTATTTTTAGAAAATTTAAAAATACAAGTTCAATCTAGTGTGATGAAGAACAAAATATAAGTTAAAAATTATTCCAGATTATTTAAGATGTTCCAAAGAATATGCTAATTATATCAATTGTTAAATTTCAAAAGATAACACATATATAGATTTTTATAAAAAAATTGAGGATCAAATTTGGTTGGTTTTAGCTTTCTATTGCTTTTCTTTGAAAATGTGTAAGAATTTGAAGGAGTTTTTTTATTTTTTATCTTTTAAAACATAAAAATGCTACGTTGTTTTAGATTCCTATACAATTTTTTTTATGTGTGAGTATGTAAAAAGCATTATTCATCTTCTCATGATTTTCTACCCTAAAGTTGATTTTTTTGCCTATAAAGTTAATCATCCAAAATTGTTAAAATCTAAAATTCAATGATCAATATTTTCCACAATTAATTTCATGCATAGTGGTCTTTATTTTTATATTGTTTAAATTATATTTTTCAAAAACATCCATGCGCAACAAAATATCAAAGTGGGATGACTCATTGAAAACCTTCATTGTCAAAAGTTGTTAGGCCTAGGTTTATTTTTAAGGATATCAACTTATAAAAGTATTGGTGATCATTTTTGATGGTAGGTGGCTCTTTTAGAAAAACACTTCAAGAAGCATGTGTTATTCAAGAAGAAAGGTAGACAAATTTTGGCTACAAATGAGTTTCTATTATACAAAGAGGCAATAAAGCATGTAAAGCATGTGATTCTTGCATATAATTTTTTGGCATCCTCTGCCACTAAATTGTTGAAGTGTGGCAACAAATTAGTAGCTTGTCTTGATGTAGAAGGTAATCTTAGCAATAGACTTGATGGTGATGAGATTTGACCTAAAAAAACAAAGTAATAACCATTTTTATTGTTTACAAGTGCATGTGCAGGAAAGGCCTATTTGCACAAATGTGGAGGACATAGAATAGTGTATTTTTAGATGAATTTTAGTACGGACATGTATGCCTACTATAGGAATATACCACAAAAATTCAGCCAAAAATCATTAGTTGAAACAACTTTTTTGTATTCAAAACCCTAAATTCAAAAATGTGACAAATTCAAAAAAATGACTTTTAAATATAAAATGACTTTTGAAAACTTTTGAAAAATAAGGGATACAATAACAATCACAACATCTAGAAACAAATTTTTTGTTTTTTGCATTGGATCCATTATTCAAAAGTTATGGCAGAAAACAAGAGAGTGTGTTACAGAAGTGTCCACAAAACGCACGGTGTTTCTTGCAATGACCCAATATCACTTATAGATCAAAAGATTATAATATTTGATGAAGAAACTAGTTGAAATTGTCAAAGTAATTTGAAGTCTTTAAATAATTTTTTCATATATCAAATATAGCTAAAATTGGATTTACAGAAAAAATATGAAATGAAAGGACATAATATGCAAAAAAAATCATCAATTTATGGCTTCTTAGGATTTAGTCTACAATTTTTTTGAAAGAATGGATTTCCAATGTAATTTCTCCTCCATCCTCCAAGATCTAGTGTATTTGAAGCTTGTATCTAAGAGTCTCTAATACTAAAAAAATGAAGATTTTCAATGCAACCSTCATGCAAAATCTTCAATAAAAAATCAAAAACAATATTTTTTCCAAAATCATTTTTTAAAGCTTAAAATAGACTTTAAAGGATATTCAACTAAAATAGAAACTACCAAAAATAATACATTGATATGATTTTATTAAACTTCAAATTTTTGTCAATACCCAAATATGGTGCCTSAGCATTTAGAAATTAAAGTGTACAAAATCAAAACATGAGAGTTGAAGGGACCCTAGTTTTGCTTTTTGGTRCACCTACAAACAATACTATGAAGTTTTTTTCACCGCAATGACAAAAAGAGCATAGAGTTGGKCCGGTGTGAAGTATATGTGACCTACGTGCTTGTGCGAATTGGACTTCTACCTCAAATTAACTCCCAATTGGCCTCCAGAAGCCCAAAATCAATCAAGGGCAACAAACATACAATATCCTCCTAGGCGCTCAAATACCATGCAATCATCTAACATGCACTCAAAGAAACAGCAAAGGCAGCATCCCATGCCTAAATTTTCTAGAAACTTGCAATTGAGGTTCCCAAAATAGAGTAAATTGAGTCCTAAGAAATAACTGAAATACGTACACTATCCATCACCAAAAACACTAATAAATTCAACCTTACATTGATCACCAAAAGTGCAATTTCATCATGAGTGTATGTTCATTCCTAA
The DNA here is from genome assembly GCA_006891605.1 of Pleurozium schreberi. NCBI lineage: Eukaryota > Viridiplantae > Streptophyta > Bryopsida > Hypnales > Hylocomiaceae > Pleurozium > Pleurozium schreberi. Next base: position 40,969 of record VACF01000402.1, on the reverse strand, counting down.
GGCATGCATAAGTTCTTACACAAATTATATTTGGACAAAAACCACTTAAAACTCCATGGCCATGCACAACTTGCAACAAGATCAATTGACATTCCCATTATAACAATCAACCACTAAAAATTCTTCTTGATGCAAATTTCATTGACTCTCAAGTGGTTTGGAAGAACAATCTTTTCAACAAGATATTTCTTTTTCCTTAGTAACTAGATCAGTTTTTTATGTTTTGTAACCATACAAGAATTTTTAATTAGCTAACTCATGCATACTAGTTAAAATGTGTTTATTTTAAGGAAAAACCTTGCTTCCTCCATCGCAGTTGACAACTTGACATCTTGGTGTTCAAATGGTTGCTACCACCTATTGATTGCTCAAAAGTTGGCATACATAATTTGCTTTAAATATTGAGAACATTTGACCCTTTGGATATTGGTTGCCACTGCCTAATCCAAGGTTCCCWTTAAGTAAGCTTGGTCTTTTTGGAAGCTTGACATATTGAAACACCATCCTCTAATATTTAGCTTCTAATTCCTACACAATAAATTATGAGTTGTTGATTGAGTTACTATTCTTGATGTCCATGGCAGTGAACTTTCCTTCATTCATTTGAGAGCCAAATCTTCATACTTGCTCTAATTGGAGTGAATCGTAACTGATTGAAAAGCTTACAATCCAATCTACAACTCTTACAATTTTCAAAGGTAACTACTTTCCTACTAGAATCTACTCATAGAAGAACTTCCAACCTACAACTATGTGGTTGAAAAGAACTTCATCCAAAAAGGAAATGCCCCTATATAGCCCAAAGAACACTAGCGTAAAATCTTTCTCATGTCGTTTCTCATACAAAATGTGAGACCTACTCAACAAATTTGCTAACCCATTTCTTTGCTTAATCTCTTCCAAATCCTAAGACTCCCGCCAAAATAAAATGAACACAAAGAGGAGAAAARAAGAGCTCCTAATCCTAATTTTCATGCATAAAATTCCATTAAAGGTCTAGTTTTTCTTCCTAATTTTCTTCCACATAATTTATTGTGAATGCACCAAATTACTATAAAATATGCTCAATTAGTATAAATCATCAACTAAATATAAAATACACCAAATTAGTGCAGATTCTACTAACTTACTATAAAACCACTAATTTATTGTTTTTTCTCAGTTTTAGTGTGTCTACCACTACATTATATGTTGGCCTAGTCTATGTTCTAACTCAAATAAGTATATTTGTGTTTTTTGAAAATTGTTATTTTTTGGTTTCCAATTATGTTTTTTCTCTATTTTCTATTTTTTGGTTGTTATATTTGTATCTTTTGCATTTGCTATTCTTTGTGTTTCAAGTTTATCTCTAATGTTCTTTCCTACCTATAATATTTTGTTCCCACTTTTCTCTCCATTTTACCATTTGCATAAAGAATTGCATAGTTTTCAAAAGTATTATATAAAGTCTTCTTCATTTTCAACTCATTTCTTTAGTATAATTTTCTCATTGTTTCCTCTTTATTGCATCTCCTCACTTTTGCACCAATCTCTCAAGGTCCTCATTGCTATGTAACAAGAAACTCTTTAATTCATAGTTATGTATTCTTCCTAAAACTTTCTAACTTGCAAATTTACCCGCTTTATTTAAATTTTTCACATTCTAAATTTTGAGCCAATGTGATAACTCACAAATACCTTGAAATTTCATAATTTGTGTCTATGGTGTCCAAGTAATGTATGCTCAAGTTCGTCGGGATTCTCTTTCACTTTCTAAGATGATCAAATAAAATAATCTATATTTAATATTAGTACATTGAAGTGCTTTACCAATTCTTGAACTCAAGGTACACAACTCCAAAATTTTTACCTATGAAAATTAAATAATTTATTATTCACCACCCTATGATCAAATTTAGACACAACCTTTGTGACTTTATTCACAACTTGTAGGAGATTCCTAGTGAAACTGTAGACAGACCATGAAGGGACTAGATTTTCTAGGATCAGAAATACTTTGGCCAATGTCTATCATGTTTATTTGGCCAATGTCTATCATGTTTACACAGGGAGTGCTAGCATGTGAGCATAGAATCTATAAGCCTAAGAGACTACAGTACGACTCTACATTATAAACATATTTCATGGTTACAAATGACTATCTTATAGGTACCTATTTCAAAAACTCTTTCAATATAATACATGTTATAGGTACATATGTTAGAAACACCTTCAAATGGCTTTAGGTACATACATAGAATTATGTTCAAGGCTTGYGATTCATGTCTCTTCGTTCACTTGCTAGCATCAATGATGTTTACACTTCCATTTGAGTAGGGAGAAAATACTTTTTAGGAATAGCTTTGGTTTTTGACACATTAAAAGCAATCCAAAAATTAAAGTCTAATACTACGAGTATTAAGCCCTCAATGCCCGAGGCACCAAAATGGGGTGTCGACAGAACTTTGAAGATGATGAAAAACCTAACTAAATTGCTATTTTTAGTAGTTTGTATTTTTGGTAGATGCCTATTAAGGTCTAGCTTTAGCTTAAAAAATCCGATCTGGAAAATAAATGACTATGATTTTTCTACTCAAGATTTTGTGCAAGGGTACCTTGTGTAATCTTGACTTTTCCTAGTGTTGAGGGCTCTTGGAGACAACCTCAAATACACTAGATCATGGAGACAAAATCGCATAAGAAATTCATTTAAGAAAAATATAGAGTAGATTTTGACAAACCATAAATTGATTGGGGTTGTGCATGTTGGGCCCTATAACCTCATATATTTTGATTGACAATAATTTTAGATTCACCATGCAAAAAGTGGTTTGAAATTTTTTTTATAGTTTTGACACCCTCTTGATTAAACATTATAATATTTTAACTCACAAGTGATATTGTTGTGTTTTCTTTTCCAATGTAATCTCTAACATATCTACTTTAAATTTGTATGATTACAATTCAAAAAAATTGATACAATTTATCAAAAAGTTATTTTTTTTGTTCAAGTTGGAGCAAATTTCTGGACGCCCAAAACAGGCCTTTGGGCATCTAGGGGTTATAATTGTATTTTTTGAAATTTTTGAAATTTTTTCCACCCACTTTTCATGTACTTCTTTCTCCCTATACCCTTGCTAGCAAAACTATTTGACATTCCCYCTCCGGTTGCAAATATTGCACACTTCCATGTGAAATTCCAGAAAAGTTTTTGTCTCTTTTGCAAGAAATTGGCCAATTCCGGCACATGGACGTAGGGAAKACTTTTCAATCTCCCTTTTACACAAAAGCGCTCAAATAAAGTTTCAGCACTGCCACCTATCCAGTTCACCCTCAACCCGGCCGGTGCCCGTCGCCGGACCCGTCTCCACCCTTCCCTTCCTCCCCTTCCCGTTCCGCCCTCGACTGCCATCTGTTTGCCACCAAGTGCCCCTGCAGACACTACAGTGTTAGTCTGGAGCTCTTCGTGGAATCCCAGTTGTGTCCTGCATCGGGCACTTCGCCACTTCCCCCATAAAACTGAATGCTTCGTTCAATCCAAACTAGTGTCAGCTTACATCAATTGTGCAACCAACTTCAGTGTGTGCTGCCTTTGTCTTCAGAGAATTGCGCTGCTCTTTCATCTGTACTCATTTCTCGCTTCCTCCTTTGATTTGCACTTCTTCTCTGACTCTCCCTCCCTTGCAGTTGCTGTTGCTGTTGTGTTGTTGCTTCCGTCTTCGAAGCGCACTCTTTCCTTTCCGATCCATCCCGCTCCTTGACCAGGAGGAGGCTTCGAGATTCTCATGGGCTATGATGTGCGTCTGAGCGACACTCTGCTCTCTGTTCGGGTCGGCATCGGTTCGGGTCACGTGCTGCACGGCTTCGGCTACGGCGAGGTCGTGCACGCACGCAAGATTGGCCCGTGAGGTGGACGAAGGCGAGGGAACCCTCAGACGATCATGGCACGGAAGAAGAGGGCGCGAGTGGAGGGAGACGGCGTGGACGGTCGGACTGGGGTTACGTGGAGGAAACCTAATTACGTGGTGGAGGTTCGTCTTTCGAAGAAGGCGTCTACTGCGAAGTTGAAGCTACAGTTGGGCTCGTACAAAACGTTGGAAGAAGCGATGGTCGCCAGAGATTACGCCGCTTATGTGCGACACTCGACGGGAAAGGAGGATCCCGCCTCGGTGGGGGGGTTTCCTAATCCTGACGTTCATCCGTCTATCTTCGAATTCAAGGAATCGGTTGCAGTCTTTGAAAGCTTGGAAGGTTCAGGTGCTAGGGCTCAGGCTCGTTGCCATCAGTATAAAAGCCTTCTTGAGCGGTCGACGCCGGCGGAAGAGTGGAAGAAGTTCGGTGAGGCCGCGAGGGAGGACATCGGTGTTGCGATCGAGTCATTTCGGAGCAGAGATCCACAGAATTTTCCTCCCCCGCTATCGAATCRCTTSCCGAATGCTGAACCTGTCCATGGTGAAACTCATCGCACTCCACCGCCATCAAGCTCGGAAGTTAGGGTTTCGCCGACACCAGGACGAGAAGKAGGAGGCAGCTTGGGAGAGGGAAGCCCTATCTTCTTTGGTGRAGAGTCTCTGGAGGTAAAAATCACTGTAAATGGCATCSATTTCCATACTTTGCGGCTTAMGAATGAGMACTTTCTTACTTTGGATGAGGTTTYATGGATCACGAAAGCGGGGATAGGTACGATGGACAGGTTCCACCGAGAGCTGGTCGACAAATTGTTGGAAGATTTGGACCCTTGCCCTATYGATCCAGASWCAATCCCAGCTTTGGAGTGATCGCTTGCTGCAGCTCTCCACTGCAATCCTCCTTCTGCAATGTGGTGCASAAATTCCACAGTTCGACGRTTGCAGCTCAGAAGACGATKAAGTTCCAAGGTTCTCAGACCTCTGTACAGCTTAGTACTCTGAATTGGCTGCGAGGCTTTGTGTGGTATCAGTTTTATAGCTTTTGATGCAGTGCTTTGTGTGTTATGGTAGCGTCCCGTTTGCTTATGCTTATACAATTATCGCCTTTCCTGAGCCAGATTTGTTATGTGCCTCTGGCACTTTGCTTCAGGCTCTCTGGATATGTACCCTTGTGATCTTCTCTCGTGAATAAATTGCTTTACTTCATTTTCATCCGTCTTCTGGTTACTGAATGTACCGTGTATTTATGGCATTGGGATGTCACATTCGATAAAATGTAGTGTTTCAAAGATTTAACCCATTAACCCTTAAAGGACTAACCTATCACCGCGGGCGAAGGTGGGGTGCAATATGTAGTGGTGAAAAACACTGTTCACACACATGTTTAGCTTTGGATAAATTGTACAAATCAATACCTCATGCTACCCATTCAAAAAATGCAAGGACAGCGTGGCACAAAACACTTTCATGTGAAAATCTTTGCTATCTTTGTAGAATTAGGGCTACCTAAAAATATGGAAGCAATTAAAAACACTAAATTTGACTTCCCATGATCATTGACACATGTGTGGTCACTTTCAGAAAAGGAACGGATGAAAATTAGTGAGTGTCCACTCACCAGATGAGTTTTTTGTCATTGAAAGGACAATAACCGTCCGTAGCGTCGTTTAAGGGTTAAGGACTAGTTGACCACTTTAGGGTTGATATTGACACTTTTTCATTGATAGCCAAGTTTTAGAATGAATTTGGATACGGACAAAAGGGGTTGGGTGTGGGAAATTGTAAATCGAATGGATTGGAACAAAAACAAGGACAATATGTGCTTGCATGCAATTTAGGTATTGAAAAAAGTAATTAAATTTGGGTTGAAAATACAAAAATCTTCCAATAAGGCAACCYTGAATTGTCACACAATTTATTGTGGAGGCCTAATCATTCATGCCAATTCCATYAGCATAGTCAAATCTCTAGAAAGCATCACAATTTGATATATTTTCCATGCTTAATTAGAAACTAGAGAATGTCTTGCCCGCCCCCTAAATCAACCACGGTCTTTAATGGGTTAAGGTAACCAAACCTATTCCSGTACCTTTAAGAAATTATCTTGCTTATGTTATAAAGAGGCGYAATTGACTAATTTGTTGATTCGCCTTTTGGAGAGAATTGTAGTTGGAAAAAAATKATCTCATTTAAAAAAATTTACTCTTTTCAATTTTTTATAGCATTTGAAGTGAAAGGGTGGTGGGTACCTATTAGTGTTCCTAAGCTTGTTCTAAAGTGCTCTTCAAAAAGTAAGAATTCAAGGTATGAGAGCATTAATATCTTGAAGGTGAGTGGACTTCTTTGAAATGGAGTTATGTACAGGTTGATTTTTATTCCTAATGTTTGATGCCAAATTTTGGAGGGACATTTAGACTATAGCCATGGTTTGRGGTGAAAAAGTAGGGCTTGGAAATGGAAAGGAGGTTGAAAATGGGTTGTTCTACATTAATGCACACAATGTAGCACTTGTTATCCTTTAAAGGACATTCCATTTTTCATTTCGTCAAACTTCATTAGTTTTGTATATTAAAATATAAGCCTTTCAAAAATTTAAAATTTGGATATAAGACTTTCATAAACATGAAATTTATGACATTTTTTCTAAAGTCAATGTTTTTGTAAAAATCATAGTAATATACAAAAATAAAAAATTACTTAGAATTTTATGAAATTTTTATTAAACATGTAGATGGTAGTAGTGAACATCATTTTGTAATTGTTGTATTCCTTCAGCTTACCAACTAAGAGAAATTCAATAGARAAGTTCAAAAGTATTATGGAATGTATATTTAGCTTTTAAGATGCTACCTTCAAAGTGTCACAACAATTACAATTTTAACAATTTAAAAATAAACTAAATTATAAAAAAAAGTAGATTATTGGAGCTCCGTGTAATTTAGGTTTGCATTTTTTCCATGCCCTTGAGCTAGTTTGTCTTTTGATTCCTAAAGGACCAAGTGTTCAAACATTGGACCAAGGATGAATGCAAACACATCCAAACATGCAAAAATGCAATTTTTTTCATTGATCAATTTTTTTGATTTCATTGTGTTAGTTTTGTAACATTTATACAATATAAGATAGAACCACCCATTCCCAATCAGATCCCGATAACCAACCTATAGACTAATGTATTTCCAACCAAGGCTAGAATTTTTTTTCTCTCCTTCTCAAAGTTGGGACTAAAAGTTCATGACACATTAAGTGTGCAAGAAAGTAGGAAGCAATGAGTGGAAAAGTGTTTTTTTGAGTGATCARAATTGAAAGAGTCTAGAGATTGGCAATGGATTTCGTGCACTTTTTGCCTCTGCAAAATCATATAATATTTGCTTTGTGTTGCACTACACCAAATCATGTCTAGAATTGCTTAAGCAATTGGTCATGGGTGTTTTAACCTTAAATTATGAAGATGTTGTTTTGCAAATATTCCACAATTAAAAGGTTATTAGTAGGTTTGGATTCAAAAAATAACTTTTTTAGTTCAAAACATGACCCTTCAWAAAKGACTTGAATAAAAAAATAAAATAAAAATCTTCAAAWATTACTATGATTAGAACTTAGAGGGAATTTACTTTTGCAAAAATCAYAAATACTCAATCTACAATTGATATTAGAAGGAATTTTTAATTCTTGGCTTCAAATATTATTGAAAAATATTGGTTTGTGTACTAGTTGATCCAGATGTATGGGTCCTATTTTACAATTATTTTTTGAGAATCATCATTATATTATTTTGTTAAGTTTCATTTTATAATACATCTTCACAATTTTGGAAATCTAGACTATCCCTTGTCTTTTAGGGGGTAAGGACTAAGGTTTAAGAATGGGCATGTAGGAAAGTCCCAATTTATTACAATTGCTAGCAAATATTTAAGATTTGTAGAAGACATGTAAAATCATGTAGTCAAACTTTGATGGGCTTGAAGTTTGACTACATTTTAATATATTCTACCCTTCTGTAGMGAACTTCAAAAACTCCCAAAAGGTCAAAAACTAGCCTTTGAAATGATGCTTTGCACTACTAAAAGATTGTTAAAGATATTTTCTTCCAAACCTTTTCACAGGCTTAGTTAAGCAATTTTGCAAGGTGGGGTTGAAATTTTATTTTTTTTGGTAATATTATTGATTTTTCTACATAGGAAGATGCTTAACACCTCAAACATTGAAATGACACAACATGTCCTCTTCAAATTTTCACTGGCACATTCTTGGTAGGGTGAAACAAATCTCAATACTTTGTTAAGTAAAGATTTGTAAGTAGCAAGTTGACATATTTATTGCATTTTTCATTTTTGAGAATTTCAATGTGATATGTATATAAAAAGTTATTATTGAAATGTAGTCTTATTTAAGAAAGGGATCAAACATAATTTTCTTACAAGTAAAGGAATAGCAAGGATGGAGAAAATATTTTATTGGACATTTCTGGTCTAGAAAAGAAATTTTTAAATTTTAAATTTTAGCAATTTTAAAAGTACAAGGTTCAATTTGGTGTGATGAAGAACAAAATATAGAAGTTAAAATTATTCCAAATTATTTAAGATGTTTTAAACAATATGCTAATTATATCAATTGTTAAATTTCAAAAGATGCTACATATATAGATTTTTTTTAACCCTTAAAGGACCAACATGTGTTTTTTGGCAACATAGAAATTTTGGGCAGGTACCTAATTACCTATGACTAGAAATTTATATATTTTGGGCTAAAATTTTAATAGAAGGTGGAGGCGAGGAATATCTTTCGTATACACTAAATTTCATGACATTTGGAAATATGAGTCAAAAGTTATGACCAAATATGTTACTTTTTTCGTAAGTGGGCAATGAGGGCAGATTAGAAAAAATCACATTTTTTAGAAATAAAAAATTGAAATTGTTTTTTCAGATTTAAATAAACATTGAAATCTTTTAATCATTCCATTTCGATCAATAAAATGAAAGTTATGAGGAATTTTAGTTTACGGACAATTTTAAATTTTCTACTCTAAAATAAACTTTGAAGTCATTTATTTAACTCAATTTTCAATATTTTGGAAAAAAATTATAATCTAGGAAGTAGGTTGTTATTACAACATTACAACCATTGAGATTGGCATTTTTCAATTCTATAATTAAATTCTTAACAATTTAGTGTTTTGAATCATTCTTTATTTGTTTCTACTTACTAGTTTTTTTCTACATGATGTACAATTCCAAATGATGTGAAAATTTTCAWGCATATAGCCAAATTGTTTAGGAAACTGAGTTCAAAGGAGAACCATCATTTTCAACATTTTTTCATTGAAATAGAGCTTGTGAAGTGCAACTGCTCATTTTTTCGCAGGGTTGAAAAAATGGTTTTGGTGAATGTGAATATCTATATCTTACGATCCACGTAGTGGAATTTTTTGAAATTTTTACCACATGATGTCAAGTCATCATTCTACAAGATCCTATGGTTACATGTGTCTAAAAACTTCTTTTTCCAAAAGTTTGGTAGTTGCACTAAAAATGACAGTTTTGGAGCGTTTTTGATGAATACATAGTCATGGAACTTTAGGGATTAAATTCAAGATCAAATTTGGTTAGTTTTAGCTTTCTATTTATTTTCTTTGAAAATATGTAAGAATTTGAAAAAGATTTTTATTTTTTATCTATTAAAACATAACTATGTTCCGTTGCCATACATTCCAATACAATTTTTTTATGGATGTGTGTAAAAAGAATTATTAATCTTCTCATGATTTTCTTACCCTACAGCTGCATTTTTGCCTATGAAGTTAATCATTCAAAATTGCTATATCTAAAATTCAACAATCAATATTTTCCATGATTAATTCCATGCATAGTAGTCTTTACTTTTGTATAGTTAAAATTTCAAATTTCAAAAACATACACACAACAAAGTATCAAAGTGGGATGACTCACTCAAAACCTCCATTGTCAAATGGTTGTTAGGCCTAGAATATTTTGAATGAAAATCTCATAAAAATATTGACAATGAATTTTTATGGTAATTCACTAAGGCAACAACTCTAATTCTTGCGTATTAGTTTTTGGCATCCTTTGCCACTGAATTGTTGAAGTGTGGCAACACATTAGTAGCTTGTCTTGATGTAGAAGGTGATTTTAGCAATAGACTCGTCAAAGTTCTAGCGATTTGAAAAGAATATTCTTCTAAATATCTGTTCACAATTGATATCCCCKGCTCACTTTGAAAGTATAGAACTACAAATTCATGGCATCATTCAAACACACATTCAAACAAAATCTATGAGAACTCACTTTTTTACAAGATCAACGTGAATGTCAATCAAGGAACTTCTAAACCTATCAATCAAAAACTGATGACAAAAAAAAGGTGATTGAAGAATGGAAATGGGTGATTGATATGAAGATGATAAACTATAATTAACTAATTTGTGATGTGAGAGATAAGAATATATAGTACTATAACTTACCACAATAGAACCTCTCCAATGAAATACTCTCTAAACCCATAAAGCACTATCAGGAAATAATTATTGATTGTTGGTTCCAACTTAACAATATGAACCACATACAAACATCATGCCCTTCCTAATGTAATAACCTCTTTAAATCTATGTATCAAACTAGTCCCAATTTCTATTACAATTCTACTATAAATCATGTATGTAGCTTAACAAAAGTCTCATGACTCATCAATGTATGGACTCCTAGAAGCATATTCCTTGATATAACAGTAGACTCCTCAAAGTATTGTCCTGTGTAAAATAAACTTTTTTACAAAAGATGCCCCTACAAGAAAGAAACTCCAAATTATATTTGTGAATTGAGATTGCCAATGCACTCTAGTGATTGTCACAAAATATGGAGTCGGATGACTCAACTCTTTCATATCTTTAATGTGTTAATTYTCAACATAAAATTGATGTCGATGATCAGTTTTTGATGCCTGGCGCGACAATTGATGGTGTTAAAGCTTGTTGATCAACAATTGTGTCTTTGCGTGCCTCTCTAATCTTGCCTACCTATAAGGAAATCACCTCACTACAATGGTGATGACTCTCATCTAACACAAAAGCAATGTGAATAGATTATTAAATAATTACAAATCAAACACAAGAACAATAGAAGACTTGACCAGATTGATAAGGAAGAAAACCAAATGAGAAACTCCAAGCCTTGCACAAAATTTTCAAATATTGAAACTAAAGTCAAACATATACAAGGAAATTTAAGCACCCCAAACGGCACTTGACTGTAAAAAACAAAACTATAAAATCCTAAACTCCAAAATTCTCTCAAGTCCTCCAACTGAGGCCCTCACCCTAAAACCCAAACCAAGAAATCCTAGCAACTCAAAACCTTCTCAGCTCCTTCAACTGATGAAGAATCTCAAATGATAAACTCCCAAGCATTGCAATTTGATAGTAGTGAAGGTTGTAGACTAGAGTCATACTCCAATGCAGTGTTTTTTTTTGGTTTTGGGACGACTGCCTKGTTGGCCTCAGTTTGGAAGTTAGTGTGGGTGATGTGGATACTTCCCTGTCTTCAGGCAGAGAGTGCAGGTGGCTTTTGCTCCAAGAGTTATGAAGCCCACTGGCCTTTTTTCAGTATTTTACAAGTGAATAATTGGCATTCATTCATTTTGGTATGCAGTTCATTTGGCAATGACTTCATAAATTTTGTTTTCGTTTAGGCAAGCATTTCAGAAATTTTGATGTCAAGTAGGCAACACTAGAATTTTTTCAAGTAACTAGAAGGCTACAAGATGAGGAAAAGAAGGTGCAAATGGCATTCATTTTCGAGCAAGGGATGCATCCAAATGAAATCATGAAGAAAAATGTTCAATAAAAGTATATTACCAGAATAGTATACATGTACAGTGCTTCATTGAAGAAAAAATATAAAGAAAATCACCTACAACCCTATATATGAAAAAAATACTCCTCCCCTGCAAAGACTTGGACCTGCAAAACACAAAACACACTCCGACGCTCAAGTAAGAAAATGTCCACATTCAAATTATTGAAAATCATGTAGAATTCTACACATGAGAAACATAGTCATCCCTTGAGTTGCAAATTTTAGCTAGGACCTGCAAAACAGAAAACACACTCCGACGCTTAAGTAAGACATTGTTCCCATTGAAGATATTGCAAGCAATGAGCAATGAGAGTTTTTAGAGATTACTCGGGATTTGTAAGACAAGAAGGTAGGTTTAGTCACTCAAACCTGAAATTGAAATCGCAGCAGTGATCATTTAGCATGTTAGACAATGTGCACACAAAGTTACAAATAAAAGTAAGAGAAAACTACAAAAGCTTCATTGAATGAAAATGTTATAAAGGCAAATTCCACAATCATGCACGGATGATGGAAATAAAAAGGCCATTGCATAGACCAACTTCTTCAAAACTAACTAGCAATGCAATCACCACACAAGGATGATTAGTGCATCACTTACAATCAATGCTGAATTGCTACCCTGTGACACCATAGCGTTGCCGCTCTGTTGAACTAAGCCACTATTGAAAGCATTCTTCATAAGGGAAGGTGCTCAAAGTGTAGACCTGTTGTGCCTTCATGCCCACCACAATTGACAAATTGACATCTAATCGATTCCGCACTTTGTCCTTCAAAAAAGACAAGGCTAAAAAACAGCGTTCATCTTCAACAAAACCCAACACATGTATCATTGCAATCTCAGCAAGTTTTACATACTCGCTAAAATTCGTGGCCAAGGCAGAGTTAGCATCTAGTAGCCTCCATAGCTTGGTGACAGGATTCACCACAAAAGGTGGTTCTATAGCTGTCATGGAGTTGGATAGCATGGCCAATTTGAACAAAGACTGCTAACACTCCAGTTGAAAAGAATCCAATACAGGTGGCACGAGTCCGCTCCCATCTTTTCCGTCAACCCACCTCGGCTCTCCAAAACTCTTCTTTATGATGTCAAGGTGCTTGCGGAAAGAGATATCACAACCGCTTTGAAGCCAGTATTGTGGGTAAATTACACCCAATGCATCCATGACCCCGTCGGATGGAAATCGGGATTTCAGCTCTTTAATGAGCTGCTGCGCTGCACGTACAGTGCCCATAGTCAATGACATACTAGAAACAAGACAAAAGGAAGACAGTACAAGTAGCTAAACATACCTTCAAAGAAATTTGGAACTTGAAATTGAAGGAAGACAATACAAGTAGTTAAACATACCTTCCCCTTTCTGAATACCTGTGCTCACCTTTACCAATACCTGTGCACACCTTTACGAATACTTGCGCTCACCTTTATGAATACCTGCGCTCACCTTTACGAATACCTGTGCAGTTCTGCGTACATTTACCTCCATGTTCGAGTGGCCTCTAGCCACCCCCAAAAAACAAAACAAATTGGAAAGTAGAAGCCCAGAAGCGGTATACTTAAGCATACTTGAATGGATGAGCCTACAAGCAACCAAAAAGAAAGAATTGAAACTACAAAGAAAATGGAGAGCATGGATACCTTTGCAGCACAACATAACTGAACCTGTGTATATCAACCTTGTAGAAGTGGTGGCCGTTGGCCACCAAAAAAAAAATGAAATTGGAAAAAAAAATTTCCTACCTGGATTACCTTTTGCTTACCTTAACCTCCATAGTCCGTACCTGAACCTGCATACCTCAATCAACAACAAGTGATACCAGCCATACCTTGTGAATACCAGCCATACCTTGTGCATACCAGCCATATCTTGTGCATACCAGCCATACTTTGTACATACCAACCATACCTTAATACCTCTGTGATCTCTGAAGTGGTGGCCATTGGCCACCCAAAAAAAAAATGAAAAATGAAAAAATGAACAGCCCATATGGGTATACCTTGACGTACCTTGGCCTTCACATACCTCAACCTTTGTGTAGTTTTACCTAAAGAGAATGGAAAACAAATCTACTTAAACAATTACATGTGCATACCTTCCTTAACCTCCATGCCTTGGCTACTAGTGACTGTGGTGGGCAGAAAAATGAATTACCTCTACATATCTACAAAAGCAAGCACCCACAGAAAAGACAAGGACAAGTACGAGGAAGTCAGAAATCGGTAAGGAACACAAACCTTTGCACTCAGTTTTGACGGTGGTGATAATTTTAGCAAAGGATTCACGGGTTACAAATCGGCTCTCATGCATGGCAAAAACGGTCTGACTACCTGCAGCAAAGGCCAAGTGTGAGGGCTGCCTAGCAACGGTGTTCAAGTCCATGGGCATCGACACCCATTTCAGGTGTACTTGCTTGTGAGAGCATTGGAGCAGTTGAGTGAAGGACCAGAACTCGTCTGCACCAAAGGCCTGCTCGCTATCCACATACATCTTGTACAACTTCCCTTCACATATTTTAAGAGCTGCGACAAAATCACAGATGAACACGTCACGCTTCTGAGCAAAAATGACGAGGTGGTCGATGCTCTCCAACAATGGCAGCAAGCAAATCATGCCAAATAGGACATAAGGGTCAATAAGCTTTGTCAAGATGCCTGTTGCTTTTACCCTCACACTTTTTTGCATCACAGAAGCAACAAAGCAACAAGTTAGCCACAGCACAAGCCCAATAACAAGCAGCTTGCATGAAATCCTCAATGCTTGGTATCACATACTTTCAATTCAATTGGACTTACCGTCTCTTTTGTGTTGGTGGCATCCACATTTAACTTTGCCACCACAGATCGGTACTCGCTGAGCAGTCGTCTGAGTGGATCGATGAGCGACACCCAACATGTGGAGACGTTTTTCAGCAGTTTCAATCCTTTTGTTTCCAAGACCAGTGCAAGGCTGTGGAATTCGGCAAACTTTTTGGGACTGCATGCAAAGTACTTGTGGGAAACCTTGAGCAAATCTTCAATGGCTGCCATCACATCCAAAGAGGATAAAGTTTTGAATGCCAAATTGCATCTATGCGCCATGCAATACACTCCTTGAGCAAAAGGGGCGTACTTGCTTTGGATTTGTTTCGTCACTCCAGTTCTGTGTCCCTAGAAGGCGGCCACTCCATCTACACCGAAGCAAATGAGCCTCGACAAAATGACTTTGGCAGTCAAGCCCACCTTCATGCTCAAGGCAGACATTATCACCAAAGTCAGATTATCAGCTGAAGCCCCATCAGCCTCCACTTTCTGCAGTGAGATTAGCATTGGCACTCGAATCCAATTCTGCAYCACGTAGCAATGCACTGCAATGTAACTGTAGTTGTCTACAGCAGTAGTCTCATCAGCTGTCAGGGCGATGTACTGGGCAAATGCGATTATAGACTTCATTCTTTCCTGGACAATCGCCTACATGTGAGAAGCCATGATCCAACCGGCTCCATCAGTCCAGTGCATTCTTGGCAAGTCAGGCACGGAAAGCAATTTGTAAAGGGCAAGGCGGGAAGTGAACTCGGCCATTGGCCTACCGTCACTCAAAACCTGAAACAATGTAGCGAGTTGCACGCGTTTCTTTCTTGACTCCATATTGTTGTTGGAGTTGATCTGCTCTAGAACTATATTAGGCCGCTTCCCTGCAAACAACACCATATTTTTCTTGTGCTTGGCCCTCTTCTCATGCGTCAACAATGTTTTCTTTGCTCTCCACTATTAATCTTGTTCTTCCTCCCAAGCTTTCAATCTACATTGTTGCAATCAATATCTACCTCAATTGCACTTTGTCCATATACAACTATATATTTAGTGTTATCACGAAGCACCTCCACTTTATATCTTTAATAAATCACAAACTAAGTTAGCATGCTCTTAAAGTGACCATTAAGCCTACCTAACTCATCATTGACAATCATAGATATTTCAAAGAATATATCACCCATTCTTAGATAGGGGGGAGCATTTAGAACATGGCCATTTTTAGAGCATACTACCTTATCCTTCCCATGACTACATGGAGTCAAGGACTTCAAAAAGTAAATTAAACAAAAATTTAAAAAACACCGAGTGAACAAGTGGCTATGCTATAGCCAAGTACATAAGTTAGTGGCCGTGGCTTCACAACAAGTGCTACAAGACACCCAAGAGATGAAGCATGCAATGGACATGTGGCAAGCCGAACATCTATTACATTGTAGTTGGAGAAGACATTGGCAATGCCAACCAATCAATAGAAGAGCAAATACACAATCTTCAAGCACGACTTGGCCACACTAATTTTCAATCACAAGTAAACACTAGCCACATAGAGACACAATTTATTTACATTTGAAACTGCCTTATTGAAGACATGTGATTTTATCTTTGAAAAAATAACATTTAGAAAATAAAAAATAAATAGTCACAAGGGAACATACAAAAGAATAGGATTATGAATAGTTCATTTCTGTAGTCACAAGTRTGTCTTTTCAAGTTTAAATACTACTCCCTCCGTCTCGAAATATTTCCATGGTTTCCAAATATAMTTGTCTCAAACTAAATTCGATATTGGCTCTCCACAACTTGATGGACAACAACTGAAGCTAGTCTACACATTCTAATGCAAAAGAATGTACAAATGTCACACCACAAAGACTATAAAGCAATTTCATCCTTGCAAAGGGAATCAAAAAGCAACCTCTAATCATCCAAAGGCGAAGAATTCAACCCATAACTATATAGAAGCTGCTACTAACGAATCTCTTGTTGAGAACTAGAACAATTCCTAAAAGGGAAAAAATTTGTCACTTGCGTTGCTACTAACAAATCTCTAGTTGAGAACTCGAACAATTCCTAAAAGGGAAAAAAAATTTCACTTGCGTTGCTTATTTGTAACATGCATTGGTTAACTTGTCTTCCATTCTTTCACATCTAAAGTAGTTTAGTTGAAGCTACAATATCTCCACAATCCCTTGAAAATAGGAACAATTTATGCATTAATCTAGCCGTTTCTAGGACACCCCATATTTACTTCAAGACGAGGGAGAATTTTGTTACACGAATAATTTGATACAAATACAAACTACGCGTGTTTTAACGGAAAGAACCACTCACAGCTGCGGTTTAATTCACTCACTGTTACATAGTTCGGAAAAAACAAGGCAAATTCTGTACTAGTTGTCCCTATTCAGTTTAACCGCAGTAACACGACTGTCAACATAAGAGAGAACATTGTCAAAATATGTCTAACATAATCAGACGAAGTGTTCCTCCCAGTATAATCAGACCTCACCATGTAAAGAGCAAACAGAAAACCAATCAGACCAAGCCAGTCAACCATCACGACCACTTCACATGACCAAAGCTATTACCGGTACTGTAACACAAGACCGTCAGAGTTTTGCGATGCATAGATAATGAAAGTACCAGAAAAGCGAAATAAATAAATAAAAAACAGACGACCATCATTGCGAAAATGCACAATGTTATTAAATTTAAATATCTCATATGCACAGGAGGTAAGTTAGAATATAGACAGAGAACCTGAATGAAAAAATTGCTACCTNGCGAGCTTCTTCAAAGTCTCGCTGTAAAGCTTCTTGTCCCACCACTGCACAACACCATTMTTCCACAATGTCAAATCGAGCAACGATTAACGAAGCACTCCCACCACGTCTCAACATACAAACGACATCCACTCCACAGATACACTCGGCTCCTCGTACAATCGGACACAACGACACAACCACCCGTCCCACTCCCACTGCACACGGCTCTACACAAACCCAACTCATAAAGAGGGAAAAAGCTTCAGAAAGTCCACACACCGCATTCTGGGGCTGCAAAGCTTCGCTCGGAACCCCGGACACCTGGGTCGGCACGGCCAGGTTGAAAATCGGGGTCTGCACGTACTCMGCCTCCAACAGGCTCCCGTCGTGGATGGCGTTGATGATCTTCCTCGTGTGAGCCAGTTTCATCCTCGAACCCACACCGTAGCTGCACAAACAACGCGCCGGTCAGACGCTCGGCTCAAGAGAAACCCCACAAACAATGCAGAGGAACGACCGGAAAACCACCACTGAAAAATAAACACCACACACGTTCCTTCCGAAAAACACACAATTTGTCCCTACCTGCCGACACTCCATCCGGTGTTCACCAACCACGCGGTGGCACCGTGCTTCTGCATCTTCTCGGCGAGCATGGCAGCGTACTTCGTCGGGTGAAGCATGATGAAAGCAGCTCCGAAGCACGCRGAGAACGTGGCCGTCGGCTCCTTCACACCCTCCACCGTTCCGGCCACCTGTCCGATCAAACACACGTCGTCAGCAAAAGGTCACGACACTCCCTCTCAACAAAAAGCACGAACAAAGATGAACCCGYTCGGCCTCTCCCACACACGTACCAGGGCAGTGTAGCCGCTGATGAAGTGGTACATGGTCTGCGAGTGAGTCAACTTGCTCACGGGGGGYAACACACCGAACGCGTCACACGAAAGCAAAATCACGTTCTTCGGGTGAGGGCCCAAGCAGGGCAGACGCACGTTCGGGATGAACTCGATGGGGTACGCGGCCCTCGTGTTCTCTGCACAAAACCAATCCGCAAACCTGGTCAGACACATCAACGTCTGCAAGACCCACGGGGAAACCGACAGGATGCCAGCATGCCACTGTCCCCGACTCACCTCCCACTGACAACAAATATCTTCCAAACCCAAAGGATCCAACGCTAAACCACAACATTGCATGCAAATCCAGAACCTTACCGGTCACAGATTTGTCGTTGTAATCSACCTCCCTGTAATGCTCCTCGAACACCACGTTCTCGAGCACTGACACACGCACACAGCAAAGTCAGTCTCCGAAGGCAGAAGCAACCACCAACCAGAAACACCAATTCCAAAGCGAAACCACTCCAAACACAACACACCGAAACACTCACCGGTGCCGTATTTGATCGCGTTCCAGATCTCAGGCTCCTTCTCGCTCGACAAATCGATGCACTTCGCATAGCAACCGCCCTCGATGTTCGACACACCGGTGTCGCTCCAGCAGTGCTCGTCGTCGCCGATCAGCTGACGGTTCGGGTCCGTCGAAAGAGTCGTCTTACCGGTCCCTGAAAACACAAAAACACATCACAACGCCCAACGGCATCAGGAAACCGATCGTSACACGGACGGAGGAGCTGTCATAGCACGTCTGTGAGCTTCTCGTTTTCTTTCGCCAACTATACCTGATAATCCAAAAAACAACGCCACATCCCCGCTCTTCCCCATGTTGCAGCCCGAGTGCAACGACAGGATTCCTCTTTTGGGCATCAAGTAGTGCATCAGGCTGAAGAGACCCTTCTTCATCTCTCCRGCATATTGCGTTCCCAAAATCACCATCTCTTTGCGTTTCAGATTCAGATCTATGCTAGTTGACGATGACATGTAGTGGGTATAGCGATTGCACGGAAACTGTCCGGCATTGTAAATTGTGAAGTCCGGAGTGCCAAAATCCTCGAGCTCTTCAGGTGTAGGGCGTATGCACCTGCCACCCATATGCTTAATGCCAACGGACACACACCAAACACACACATGCATCTAATACACCACACCCACACGACAACTGACGCAATACAACCCGACAGACACCGATCAACATCATGGCGTCCCTCCCTCCCAAATGAGGGTTCAAAAACTCGCATGCTCCTAACTAGCAACTGGATGCGCAATAGACCATACAAACACATGAACCCCAACAACGCACCAGATCGAGAATCCGCCACAGAGCACCAAATCGCGAGCCGCAAAGTTGCAACGGAGGCTCAACAAGACGGGAGCATGGGAGCGAACGCCAGAAGCGCTCCAGAGGCAGCGAWAAAGGAAGATCGGAGGCAGCAAAGAAGAAGAGAGAGCTTCAAAGGAAGCAGTGAACGCAACAAACACGAAGATGGGAGAGGAGCCATGGCAGCTTGCCCTCTTATGAAGGTCCGTRGCTTTTACCGCCGGTGACTTGTCGAACCCGCGTTACACGGGGTAAACCGTCATTTACCCCGGGTAACAAATCTCCGGCCACCGTTTCAGTGGGCCCTGCCTCTCCGCGACGATCAATGAGCTGAAGTCAACATCCGTTTTTCACCGTGGGTAAACTCCGCCGCATGGGGGTTGCATGCACCTTTGTGTGAGTTGTAAGGTGGAGTGTGTGTCTGAAGTGCCCCTAAGTTTTAAAGCGTCCTCTAACACTTGAGTAAATACTGCAGTTTTTAATGTACGTAAAGTGAACATTTCATGGTTGGGCTGATTTTATAGTAACTCCCAATTTTTAACTTCAGAAATTCATAACTAATTTAACCACTCCCAAAAATATGAATCAAAAATAACTTTTCTTTATCTTTCACAAGAAAATTGATCAAAAAAATAGTTGATAATTTTCAACCCTTCTAAAAGCATATCACCTTATTTTTTAACAAACTTTGTTTTATGAACACATCATCTTTTTATGAACCAATATTGTTTTATGAATACATATATCACCGGAATTATTTTGATGTTGTAATTAGTTCCACTTATTGCGAAGGTGAGGTGTCCTGAAAGTAATAGTTCATATCTAATGATTTAGCAAACTACACTAATGATGGTAAATAGTGTTACCTACACTAATTTATTTAAAACAGACATAAGTTTTTACTCTTAATGAATATTTTATCAACTATGGGTACAAAAGTTTCCTAACTATAGTACTATTAGAATCTATGCACTCGGTAAAAATATTCATGAAGAGTAAAAACTCATAGCATTTCTAAAATAGTTAGTATGGGTAACACTATTTACCATCATTAGTGTCGTTGAAAGGACTTTTATTTAGTTTATGGCCTTTAAAAATTTATTCAACAAATTTGATAAAACATAAGCTCTCCTAGTGTACCCCCTTACTAAAAAATGTAGTTTATTGCATTAATATATTCCAATAGCTTTTCTATATTATCCCTATAGTTCAAACCATCTGTGTAGGATGTCTCYAACTTTACACATGGAGCAACATAGTTGCAAAGTAGAGGTAAAAGCATTTAGAAAATACCTTTGGATCATTTTGCAAGCCCTTCATACATGCACCCATAAAAGACTTCAAAATTTATTCTAGTTTGAACTTTCAAAATTTAGAAAAAAATTACAAAAATCTCCTCCCTTCAAAAAATTCTTATGCAAATCCTTATGATTTTGATTTGTCTACAAGTAAAAAAAAGTACTCCTCATTGTAATTTTAACTCTATTTATGAACATCATCTTCATAAGTGAATAATTTTGGATATTTCTATCTTAAGTACATGGAATGCGACCATCTTCTTCCTTTCAATTCCACTCATTGATATCAAACCCCAAGCTAATAGAGCATCCTTGGAAAAAGGCCGATGATTATTAAAAAAACATGTATCTTCATAAACACATTCTAGCACCCAATCTTGACTCCCATTAAGGTAACTCAGCTATGACACACCAAATGAGAGCTTGCCCATCATAGCCAAAATCATTCTAGTGACAACGTACGTTCCAATTCTAAAATGTGCACCATTAGAATAATTTTGCCTTTGAATAATTTTGCCTTTGATGGGCTGGCTCCAATTTGACATGTCATACGCTGATGAGTTACCTTAACTTAAAAGTGCACATCCTGTCATGAGTATGTGGCCTTGTGGCTTGACCTCTAGTAGTTTTACAAACTTTACAATTTCTGACGTGGCGCCATGTCATTTGAATTCAAGAGATAGGCAGTGGTCCACGTGGAGGGATAAGGACTCGCTTCCTCAGAGTGTGGACCACTGAGTAAAAAGACGGTCAAATTAAGGTARGCAATGGATAGAGCTTGGGAGATTTTATAATAKGCAATCTGGCTGKCTGATGAGTGCTYCACTCACTGTTGCAAGTTAGTAAGTCCTGTCTGTCTGTGACTAGGAATAACTCATTGCACCTAAAAGGGTCACTTGAATTGGCTAAAATAATGTAGAAAAGCACCTTGACCGCACCTTGATCACAACGGAGCAGCAGGACTTGGAAGGGAAGAACACCCTCAGTCCAGAACACGTTATAAGGTGGGTACACTCAAAACCGCCACAAATTGGTACGGTTACTAAGGTGGGTACACCCAAAAGCGCCACAAATTGGTACTGTGTCTAGTTACTATTATTAGGCTGATCAGAATTTCATATTGTCTTGTTGGTAAATGAA
This sequence comes from Pleurozium schreberi, assembly GCA_006891605.1. NCBI lineage: Eukaryota > Viridiplantae > Streptophyta > Bryopsida > Hypnales > Hylocomiaceae > Pleurozium > Pleurozium schreberi. The sequence continues at coordinate 18,991 of VACF01000402.1, read as the reverse complement.
AGCACGGGCCATTGCACCAAAAAAACGCAGCATTCGGGCCAATGCACCAAAAAACGTAGCATTTGGATGCAGTATGCAAAAGTTATTAACAGTCAAAGTTTGTTTGTGAAAGTGCCATCTAAAGTGTGCGTACATGACTGATTTTGGAAATCTACACAGATTGTAGATGTCGTTTGAAGTTCAGTTGCGCTTTTAGGTGCACCCACCTTAGTTACTTTGCTTAGGTTGGTCAGATTTTCATGTTGTCTTGTTGACAAGTGAAAGAAGGTTCCAATGCACCAAAGAATGCAACATTTGGATATAGTATGTAAAAGTTATGAAGGGTTAAAGTTTGGTTCTAAAAGTGTTTCTTCCACATCGATAAGGGAGGCAACCCATTTCCGATCACCCTCCCATTTCCAATCTATGGATTGTTGTCTTTCCATGAAGTTATGACGTAGTCCCTAGAGTAGTTGTGTCTCATTATGATTGGTTGCAAGGCTCTCAATATTGCAATCAACCCTTGGTCAATTTTGCAATTAGCTTATGGTTAGAAACTAGAAAGGTCTATATCACCATTATAGATTCAAGAAAATCTTCCACTAAAAAATTCATTGAAATTTCTTTTTTTATAATAAGATTTTGGAAAAATATGCAATCCTTCTAAACTCTATTGTTGTACATGGGAAAATTCCACATTCAAAAAACTTGCACTCCAAATATGCATAATTGCTTATCTGATCAAAAATGGGTTGCCTTCCTTATATAATTGATTTTGGAGATGTACAACATATGAAGATGACAGTTTTAGTTCAAGGGCAATTTCGGGGGTGCTATCTTATTGCAACACATAGCTATGTTCTGAGTCAATTTGGGAGGTCTTGAAGACAAGTGAACGGGAAGATTGCAGTTTGGCACACAATATCTAAATGTTGTGTTTTTTGGTGCATTGGAACCTTCTTTCATTTGCCAACAAAGAAATCAATGAAAATTTGACTAGTCTTGTAATACTAACTAGGGACAATATTAGCAAAAAGAGGCATTGTGAGGGGTGCTCACTTTAGTGTGGATATTTGTCCAAGTCTCTGATCACATGCATTTGGAAGATTTAACAATTTATTTTATTTATTTTTAATAATTACAAAAAACCCAAGTAGGGATAAATAATAAAAATTGATTGTTTCTATATCATGCTTTTACAGTATGTAAAATACAGGGTGCAATTTTGGAGTTAAATTCTTCCTTTGGTTGTCAAATCAGGATCATTAGATTTTTATTGATTCAATTTTATATTTTTAATATGCATTTATAATAGAAAATCTGACCAAATGCTAACTTACTATAATTATTTGTTTTTTTCACATATTTTGAATGGGACCTTTTTGAAATTGTGATACAATGTGAGGAAATGCATCCTATCACAAAATATAACTTTGTACATTTCAGAAATTTCAAATTGGTTGTCACATTAGATGTTTTGGGGGGGCATTTAAAAGACTATGAGTTCTCGAGCTGTGGGAGCACATTGGGAACTTTGAAAACTCTGCCATGTATACAACCTGACATGTCCAAGAGACTACCACATCACATAATACAAATTGATTATTTTTTTAAATTAATTATTAGTTAATTTTAAAATAATTTTTTGAATTTAAAAAAAAAATCAGATTTCAATTTCTTTATAATTTCTAAGATTTTTTTATTATTATTTTTAAATGTTTTTTCTTTGAAATTCAAAATTTTAGACTAGCAGTCATTGGTTCCATATGCATGGAACAATTTTGGGGTACAATTGTGAAACAGTCTCCTATGGGATTGAGAAAACATCTCATGTTGTTACTTTAGTATGATTATTCTTTTTGTATCATTGATTCAAGTCACGATGACTTCCTACGTTTTTTACTAAACAAAGTATACATTTTCACTAATAAATACATATTGATCAATCAATGTCTCACATTGAAATTTCACACGTAAGTCAATGTCAATTACAATTGGTCTATTTATTTACTCGTGGATAATAAAAATTTAACACCTTCATTTTTATGGTTTTATAATATTAGGTACCAAAATATTTTTTGAGATCTATGATTGATTAATTTGACTTACAAGTATTGAAGATGTTCAATATCATTCAAAGAATAAATCATCATGTATATCTACATATAGGACAATTAAAACAATTGGATTCTATATTTTGGTCAACTTTGGACAAAGCAAGTATATTTCATAAACAAGTTAGTCAAAATAAATTGCATATAACACTCTCTTCATTTGCATTGTCACAAATGAAATCCTCAATGCATTTTGACTAGTTGTTCACAATTTACCATGTAAAAGTTGCTTATAGTAGACAAGCTTACTGTAGATAGAAGTTTGGGCACATCTATTGTGAACTTTTTTTCTTATTATTGTGTACTTTTCAAATTGCGCATAGACATCTCAAGAAGAAATTTTCTTGCAATAGGTGTACCCAATCTTGTATCCAAAATGGTTTTATTCTAACTGAACTCTTGAGAAAATATGAATATGAGAAGGAATACATATCTTGAACATTTGAGATAAATTTTGTATAATGGCTTGATAAGAATCTCCACAAAAAATCATCATTATTCCAACTTTCTTTCAACTAATTCATTTTGCTTTGATGATAAACAATTGAAAAAGTTCATCATGATGCTAGTTCTTTGAAGATACATTCACATCGAGGGAAAAACACAAAACTCAAAAGGTTAAGATTTCAAACTCACCTAAATGTGTTTGCATCAAGGGGATAAATTTTCACCCTAATCCATGTGAAACATCATGTGACACATGATATTACATGAGAATTATATTTTACACTCTTGAGGATTATAATTTGGAATATATCTTCAAAATATCGACCACTGAGAATCAGATTTCTCCGTGAAACGCGCGGGGGTCTTTCGCAAGAAACGAGATCAACATTCGTCAGCATTATTACTTTCCTYGGGTTCTCGCTTTATCGATCCCTATTTCTGCTGTGTTTTTCATTTTGGAGGATTGTACATCAAACTTGAACACAGCAAAAGTCAGTTCACCTGCCTCCGATGTTTGGAATGTGGGAGCCACTTTGACTTCGTGTTAGTTTTTGTGACTGGCTTCTTGATTGGTCCGTCAGTAGTTCGTCTCATAATGCTAAAATAAATAATAGCGCAAAATATCCCACGAATATGTTGAACATCGACTCAACCAAATTCCAAGGAGCTGTAGCATGTGCTCGTCTTCACTAGCGKCTCTGGTCAGATTCATGGGTCGGCGATTCCAAGCTGTTCGGAAYAGGGTTTATGCATACAAATCCATAATTTCTCGTGGCCGGATCGAAGCTGATCATAAATGCTATGGAGATTGGATGTTCGTGCAATGTGAAATAAATATTGTGAATGAGTCGATTAAATTCTGTTGTAAATTGTGCGCATACTGAGAAAATGCATGGCCACAGAACATGCAGGCATGGCAAAAGGTCATGAAACTGCTAGAAGGGCATCAAGATATATTCGAGGTAAAGGAAAGGAAAAAGGCAGCATCCCAAATCCAATGGAATGCCCGGAGAGAACACCTGGTGGGGGGCTACTTTGTACTGTAAAGGTGCCCGGAGGGACACCAAGTTGCTTCCCAGGTCAAGATGCGAGGTGAAAGAGTCAGGGCGTACTATGCGTCATCGAGTGCAGATTCAAGTCGATACTCCCTGATTTCGTATGGAAGAAACCACTCAGCTTGGACAGGTTCGCCTCTGGTTATAAATTTCAAGCGAGACTTTTGCRATGCAATGCCACCTTTGACTCCTTTGACTGCTTGACTCGTAGCCCTCAGCCACTCATTCCTTACCGACAAGAGAAGTCAAATTCCTTTCAAGTGCGATTTCGCTGAAATCGACTGACATTGCATCGCCGCTTCCTGCAGGAGCACCTCCCCAGATACATTCCACCAGTCAGGTGTACCAAACACATGGGAACAAAAGTATTGACGACTAGAGCTGGTGCGTTGTCTGATTTCCAGACGCCTTGTAATTAATTGCCAGAAAACCATGAAAACCTTTTTTGACCTAAAAAGTACGAACCGGACAAGCTAGAATTTGAGAGGACAGTGAGTTAAACTTGTYTGTTTAGAACGCACAAGTMTTGGCTGRAATTTCTGTGCTTATMATCTTYTAGTGCCACACGAGTCAGATGGCTGCAACGGCKTCAAATCTCCAACCAAGTTATAGTTAAACCAGCAAAATCGGCTCGGCATCTGCATYCCTTGCAACGAACGCCATCCGCCTTTGACASGAATGATTCAGAAATAAAATCCATGTGCTTCATGTGACAGGAACGGAAATCGTCAAGTSATTTTTATTTGATTTTCTTGAAATSAGAGGGACGAATCCTTAATGCATGAAAGAAGAGGGGTATCGACAAGTAATTTTCTAACAAAGCCTTTCAATTCTTTGAACTGGGATTCGTCAATAATTGTTCTAGATGGATTTATCAAATTAAACAGAAYCAGAATTATCTTTCCTGGACGGTGACACAATTGCCAAGCATGATCTCTCAGCACCTTTTGCTTACTAAAATGTACGTACGATTGCAGAAAGAAGAGGTGCATTCTGGTTGGTGAAAATGGTCCACTGAAAGCGCCTGATAAGTTCTGCAGTTACTACCAGAGGGCCCCTTGGCTTGCCAGATTCATTGATAAAAAAAACAGACGTCCGAGGATGCACGGAGATAGTCTGGACCTGACTTGGTTGTCAATCAGCAAACCCTGGCATCCACATGATTAAGTTCAAACGTTGCGGAAGGAATAACTTGCAAATCGTCTCCTCCCAAGAAGAGTTTCTCAAACGGCATCCTATCCCACTTTTTTGAAGTAGCTCACCCGTTCAACCCCCCACCCCCACCCCCCCACCCCCACCCCCACCAGGCACATCAGCACCAACTGTGTTTACTTCCAAGAAAGTGGGAATTGAAAATTCAAATCAACGCAAAAAGCGCAAGATTCGTTGCCTGTACTACCAGATCGAGAGAAGAAAGTCCAGTCACGTCGAACTGAAGCTGGCACACGAGCATGTTCCTTGGTCTTGGAGCAATTATATCACATGAGACCATCGCGGGCGAATTAATTGCTTATTCAGCACCGAAATTCAAGGTTGATGGCACGATTCAGGTTCACCGAGTCTCATCGACCGGTTCTGATTGGAACGGGCGGCTAGGCCCATTTCAAATTCCAGAAGTCGACGTGCTATTGGCCGGGAGCATTTGTAAGTGGGGTTATTTAATTGTTTCTGCCACGTGGCATTGAGGTACACCACAATTGCCATAGAAGCTTTCTCTTTGCATTCTGGGACGTGCCACCTGAAGCTGAGGTGTACAGAAATTTCTCTTGAACCTTAAGGTCAATATTAACCTTGTGGTCCCGGGGTTGTAGATTCCAAGTTCTGAGGATACAACTGACCGTGAAGGACGTCAATGCGGTGTAACAAGAGGTATTTCTTTCCCAAGGTTATTGATTGTGGAACTGTATGGAAGTATTAATATTTGACTTGGTCTTGCAAGAATTTTGTCAATTTATCAATTTATCAATTTCAAAGCTCAAATAAGTCACCACTCACCACCACATTGATTGTGTCACACACTGCTAAGTGAAAACATAAGGTCACAATAATGTACTCCGTATATATTTTTCATGTTTGATCAACCTTTGAAAGTATAGCCGTGTGACTTTCTTTAGGATAAAACAGCCCATTGCGGTCAAATGACCCATAGTGGTCACCTAGGAAATGCCCCCATTGTGGGGATTTTTCAATATGTGAGATTTGGGACACAATCAATGTCTTACATGATAGTAATGGAGTGAATAGTGACCTCATAAAAAACTTCAAGTTTATTTTGTGTGCAATTCATTGAAGGAATTGACTTTTAGGCCTTCCATGTCAAAAAATATTGTGATTGCATTAGGTAGTAAGATGAGCATTATGGATTCACATTTGGTTGGTTATGAGTAGTCTATAGACTCTTTTGAGCCATAATGCATGAACACTTCAAAAATTCCTAGCAAATTCATACTTTGCCAAAAAAATATAATTTAATAGCACTTTTTGTGTCTCACATTTGTCTTTAAGTGGAAAAAAATTGAAAAATTTCAGTAATAGAATGAGGTCAAACTCCAAAGTTTGATTACGTTGTTTCACCCGCTAGAAGAAAACTATGTTGGAGAGCCCCAAAAAATGTGGGCTGAAATTTGTTGAGTTCCATGTTTGCAACGCAAAAATTTGCATGGGAATGTGTTGAAAAATTTGCGTTGGATTTTTCAACGCATTCCAATGTAGATTTTTGCATTGCAAATGTGGAACTCAACAAATTTCAGCCCACACGTTTTGGAGCTTTCTAACGCAACTTTCTTGAGTTCTAGTGACCTTAAATTTACAAGGGCATTCATTAGGAAAGTTTTCAGCCCTTCAAGAGACTGTGAGTTTTGCACCCCTTCGATGCAATTACAGATAAAAATAAATATAAAAAATTATTTTTTATTTTTCAAAATTTGGAATCTGATGTGCCACCACTGGTGCCACATTAGATTGACTATTTTTTTTTTAAATTAAAATTTTTTTAATATTTTTTTTCAAAATAAATTATTTTTCTATTTTTCTATATTAGCACTGCGGGGGTGCCGAAAATGAAGTCTTAATAGCCATGTAGGGCTGAAAATTTTTCTAATGGATTGGATTTTGGGGGGAAGCCAAGAAAATCCTTAGAACCATTTTTGGTAAATTTTTGTAAGAAGAAATATGAAATTTGCATCTAATCCAAGTGGGTTCATATTTTTTGGACCTTTGTGGAATTAGTAACAAATTACTGAAGTTGTAACACATAGGTCACAAAAAACACCCCCTCCTAAAATATACACTATTTTGATACATTGAAGACAGCAAAATGTGCCTCTATGTTAGTGGTTGCTTTTAGAATAGGGTCACTTTCAAAGCACCCTACTACTGTAGTTGGGTGTGTGCGGGTGGTTTGTATTTTGCATTCGATTTTTTTGCCATTTAATTACCCCCTAAAGAACCAAGTGTTCATTCAATGTATGCAAGAAATTTCAAGTAGGTTCCTATGAAGTCATTTTTGGTTGGATGCTCATGAAATATGGACACATTATGAAACTATGTACCCCCTCATAGAAATCTAATTTTTTTTTTCCGATTAGGTGCTTGGATCAAAAGTTATGTTGCCCTAAAATTTATGGGCAACTTCGGGTAGCACGTGCAAAACTCTTTCTATGATTTTGAAACTTGGCGGGTGTGTAGCTTACATGATACAAGATGCACATGTAAAAAAAATAACCATGAGTATTGTAAAAATCTCATTCTAGAAGGGGTTAAAGTTTTCAGGCCCTTTCGAGCAAGGTTGGAAAAAAAAAATTCCCCTAACTTCAGAAGTTATAATCTTTCAATCCATGCATTCAAAGTTTCTAAAAAATTTCCCCACATTCCAAAAGAATTCTAGTGCAAATTTGTTGAATTTGCAAATTCCAAAAGAATTCTAGTGCAAATTTGCAAATTCTTTTTTTTTTCATTTTTTACTTGCTGCTCTAAAAAGTGACAAATTTTGACAATTTCTGCCCAAAATGTGCCTCGTCCTTCACGGGTTAACTTTCAATGTGTGGCCAAAAATTTAATTTATCACAATTAGGATTACCGAGGAGCCAGCCAAAGTGAAGACGGAGCAGACCAGGTCACAGTTGAAAAAGCACAACCAATCAGTAAATAATTTTGCAAATACCACGTCAGTTAAGTCGGCGGGGCACATGGATTTGAGAGCGCCAGCGTGGCAGACCAATTGAAGATCCTTGTTCCCACTGGGACGACGTCAGCTTCGCAGTTCGCACTTGACTTCGAGTGGACTGGCCCCCTCGCTCGGTCACTCCAAGAAGTAGGCCAGGGTGAACCGGTGAACTGACCCCACATTGCCCCTGTCCAAAGGTAAATGTAAAAATTGCCCCCTATTTTCTGTTGCGTCAATTTTGTATTTTCTTACCTCCCCTAGCTAATTTGGGGCCTCTGATTTCAAATATGAATTCAGAATTTGTTAATTTTTCCATACATGGAAAATAAAAAAATTCAAGTGTTTTTCCAAGTGGATGAGCGAGGGGTCAGTTCACCCTAGGCCCCAACCTATAGGTGTAGCTATTTTCAACAAGGTTGGAACATATTTCCAACCAAAGCTTGGAATGTGTTTTATACTCTTTTTTCAAATTGAGAAGTTGATGACACATGTCCCAAAATAGTAAGCAAGAAAGTAATTCTTGAATGGTCGGAATTAGAAGACTCCGTATATTGATAATGGGTTGAGGTCAACTTTTGGCTTCCAAAACTCATAGTAATTTGAATTCAAAGAAAACACTCATGAAAAAATTGTCAATCTTTGTGAATTCTATCTTCCTACATGACAACATTTTTACATAGCTTTATACTACTCCGCTTAAGCGGTTGACTATGGGTGGTTCTACCAAAAGTTATCTTAACCCCTAAACGCCCTAGGGGATTGAAAGTGTCCTCACAATATGAAGGTCCAATTCAAAATTTTGTAACTTTTTCATCCAATGTCCAAATTCAATAAAAACTAGTTGGAAAATTTGTGCTCTTGTTTCTAGTTAGTGTGGTAAAATTTTCAAGTCAATCCAAGATGTACAGATGTTTTGGGAGCCAATTGAAGTTCATAAGTCAATTTGAGTTCACCAAATGCATTTAATGGCTAAAACTTTGGGGGCTTGTATCTCTTTCATTAAATATATGTTTTGAATAAAAATTTGTTAGGTCATGTTATTCTTGAAGTCTAGTTATTGTGGTAAAAAAAATTCTATCAATCCAAGTTGTTTTGAATGTTTGGGAGCAATTCGAAGTTCAAAATCTAGACATTTTTGGATTACAATGAACTTTGGAGGCTTATATCTTCTTCATACAATGTCCCTTTCCAATCATTTTTGTTGTAAAAGTTGCGCATACAAGTCTAGTTTTATGGCTAAAATTCCATATTAATACAAGAAGGTAGGAGTAATTGAGAAGCATTTTAGTAGGAGGAGGTTTATCCATAGATGTGTTTTCTGCAACTATTTTTTGACATTTCAAATCCACTTTGCGTCACACAATTAGTCAACTAAATGATATTTTCTTTCACGATTGTATTTGTGTGCTAGTTTTGAAGCACTTTAGAGTTTGATTTTTTTTTCATTTGAGTAGGTTTAGAATTCAAATTTGACCTCAGAGTTGAAAAGTGTTTCTAAGAGAATTTCGGCATCCGCTTTTTCAACAGTGAAACATCATAATCTTGCAACCTATGCATCCAGATGAATCCAAATTTGATTCACGTCATCTACAACACGTACAGTACAAGATTGTACGGTTTAGATTTCTATACCTTAGTGAAATTTAGACATACAACACTTCAAAAGCAATGATGTTTTTAAACCTAAAAACGCTTAAGGGTTAAGCCTCACAGTTGTCGTGATCTCAAACTGATATATACTGTATTAAAAAAATTTAAGTTGAAAGGAAAAAAGATACCTTCCTGTAAGAAAAAGAAAAAGAAAAACCGGTTCACATAACTTTGGAGACTGACGGATGAGGACTTTCCACTTGTGTGAACAAGAGGCAAGACAGACTCATCCAATTCGTGGTCACAAATTAGACAGCTCTTGGTAGGACTTGAAAAAACTGAACATTCAAAGCATTTTTTTTCTTTTCTCTTAAAGTTGGGGTTGTCAGATTTATTAGTGTAAAAGTACAAAGGGACAATCGAAACGGCCATGAAATTGAGGTGGGCACCAGGGCTTTATTTCATTTTTTACAAAGTGCCAAAGTGGCAATATTGAATGCTATAGTGGTGCTTCAAATTACAACATTCAATCACATATTAAATGTATAATATGGTTTTCATCTATAATTTTGTGATTTCATTCAAGTTTCTTGACATTTTTCTAAGCAATTTTTAGCCAAATTATTTTTTCTATTGCAATCTAGCACCAAAAAGCCAAAAAAAAAAGTCCTACTGGGCATCCAAAAAAGCAATGCACCAAGGCAACGCTTTTTTTTGGTTGGCACCATTGTGCTAGATTGCATTATTTCAAAATAAATTTTTACTTTTTGCCCAAATACATATAACTTTTTTTGCCAAAAGTTTTTTATTTCTACTAAAAATATGGATGAAATTGCCAAACTTGGATGAAAAGGTGTATGAATTTGATTGAAAAGTGTTTCTTGGTCCAAAAGATGGATGTATGAAGAAATAAAATGCTTCCCCAAATTTTAAGTGATCGCCATCCCGGCACTTTTTCAACCCTCCCCCCACACACAAAAAAAAGGTTGCACTAGGGACCCAAAACTGCTACTTGTCATCACATTGGGTACATCTTGAAAATCAATATGCACATGTATGGAAGAATCAATTTTAGAACCCTTCTACCCAAAAAAAAATTGGCCCTTCTTCATTTTGCATGTGGTGTCCAAATATTGTGTTCTTTGATGTGATGGAACATCTTTTCACTTGTCAACAAGAAAATTTGAGAGTTTGACCAATCTAATAATAGTAATTAGGTGGAATAGCAAAAAGAGGCCTTTAGAGGCGTGCTTGACCTTGAGGAAAAATTCAACTTTCCTTTTATAATGGAATAGGTTCAAAGATTTATTCTTGTTTGTTACTAAGGGCTCAAAAATAATGTCATTAAAAAGTTATCATTTTTTAAGGAAACTAGTGTAGTTTAACTAATATTTCATTCTCTTCTAGTATAACATCTAAAATTCTTCCATATTTTTATGTATAAAATTATCAGAAAATAGACGCTTCACGGTTAAGATTTCTTGATGGAAAATATGTGAGCAAAATGATGATTTAAACCATTTTGAAGGTTCAAAGAGACTGTTTCAGCCGTGTTTCCCTCATTGTTCCCAATGTAGTAAGGGAATGGTTGATTATTGTAAGAGTTCTAAATACAAAATCGTTTTTGAATTTAAAAAGAATTAGGTTTAATTTTTTTTGTGTAAAACAAAATTAAACAAATGACGTGGTCGTACTTTGGCCATGTCATAGCGCTACCACGGGATAGTTCTTGTGTAATTCCTGCGTTCTTGTAGTCTGGGAACTCACATTCTTTTAAAGGTCTCAAAAAAAATCTAATGGTCTAATTATCCAAAACATTGACCAAAAATGGAACTAGATTTCTATGTAACAAATTTACACATATAAAACTTCAGAAATATGAAATTTGATTTTTGATGTAAAAATACGGAACATTAATTCACTTCAAAAAACTAGGATATATTAAAGCAGTAAATATTATTTTTAACAAAAGTAAAATTTATTTCTTTACAGTAGAAAAAACAAAATTRTTTTATAAACAAAAACAAAGTTCTAGATACATACAGATTCCATTTATATTCAAAATTTACCTCCATCAATAAATTGTCAATTGCCAATTGTAAACAAGGAATATATGAAGCAGCAATGCTTTGAACTTCATAAATCTTCTTTACTCCTTAAATGCATGAGGCCTTTTTTACTTTCTTGTAGTTTGCTCAAAACCAAACAAAAAATTCTAAGTATCAATTAGTTTCATCAAACTATAAATAAATAAAACTGCGTGAATTTGGATGTGTTATGGAGCACATGGGAAAGAAATCAAAACAATATCACTTGTAGTTGAAAGATTAATATGAAGAGATTTTCAACCAAAGCTTGGAATGTGCTTTTTACTCCTTTTTCAGATTGGGACTAATAAGTCAATGGCACCTGTCCCAAAGTAGTGAGTATAAAGTAGTTCTTGAATGGTTGGAAATAGAAGAAGATTCCATGTATTGATAATGGGTTGTGGCCAACTTTTAATTTCTAAAATTCATAGTAATTTAAATTCAAGGAAAAAAATTACAAAAAATTGTCAATTTTTGTGATTTCTATCTTTCTACATTGCAATTTTTTACATTGCCTTGTACTTCCAAAACATGTACAAAATCGCTTAAGTGGTTCACTATAGGTGGTTCTACCATAGTCTGTGCCCTTTTGCAACCACGCCAATTCTCAAGGAAACTCTCAATCTCTTGGATATTGGGTACCAATCCCACTCACTAAGTTAACCCTTAAACGCCGAGCGGGTCACCGTGGAAATCATGAATTCTCATACCGTGAGAATAATTGGTTTCAAAAGTTTCAAAAATAAGCATTGAAAGTCAAAGTAGTGTAGAAGATCTTCCCTTTTTACACAAAATTATGAAGATGAATAGTTGCAATTATATCCTCCATAGAAAGATGCTCGCTCATTCATTGGCCACAAAATGGCCTCGGCGTTGTTTAACCTCTAAAGTCCCATTGTCCCCTCGGGGGACAATTTGGATTTCGGGCAGGTTCCTAAGGCCTTGATTTTTTATGAAACTTTTTGAAACTTTCTCATAAGATAGAAAAATTGATTAGCTTTGTGGGAGTATAATTTTTATTTCATTTGGTGCCCGGAAGCAAAAGTTATACCACAAAAAACCCAAAACTGAACTCGGCGGGCATCAAAAAAAATGTTGTAAAAATTAAAATTAAATTAATTTTTTTTTTCTTTTCTGAAATGATATATTTTTTAATACATGTGAAGCTTTGATTCATTCTATTCAGACTAGTAATGAGAAAGTTATGGACAATCTTGTTTTTCAGGCAATCTAAGGATCTTCTTGAAAAACAAACTTATAGGATTCATTTCTAAATGCAATCCTTACGATTTTTCAAAAATAACTGTTGAACAAGGTGAAGTTTGTTTTCTAGAACAATCTCACCATTGGGATTATTGTGTTTCAATCCCATCTTAGAGCTATTAACCATTTAGTTTTTCTTCCAATCTTGTACTTACTTCTACTTAACAATTTTTTAAAGATTGAAAATCAAGTTTTATTTTATTTTATTTAAAATCTCTAGACTTTCAACTCAATTCTTCAACATAAAAAAATTTAAATTCAAAGTTTGGAGTGCGAAATATTTCAACAAATGACAATCAAAGTCATGTGAAATTGCTAGCCAGTGTTCAAAAACACTTTCTTTTTCAACTTTGATTGCTAATACCTTCCAATCTACACGGTCAACCTTGATGAAATTTGTACCACATGATCTAAGACAAGTGCAGTACAAGATCCTATGGTTAGATTTTAGGAAAAATTATTTTTTTATTTTCTTGGATGAATGCAACAAAAATGGCAGTTTTTTGACAGAAAAATGGCCTTGTGACTTTAGGGGTTAAGCGGGGTTAATGAAGGAAGTTGCGATGTTGTGACTTCAAGGTCAATAGTTTGGAAACATGTTCTTACTTACACTATGTACACATGGCATAATTGTGCGATGGTGGAGGGCACGGATGGACGGATGGACGGATGGACGGATGGACGGATGGACGGTTGGCTTTGTAAAATGATGGAGAGGGTGAAGTTCCTCGAGATTGGCATCTGCTCATGGTGAGCTCCCCATTGCATTGCATTTGGGTGACTTTGAAACTCCAGGAACAAAGAAGCAACTCCTCGGCTGGGGAAGGACGGAACAGAAGCTTAGCTGCAGGCAGGCAGGCAGGCTAATCTTATGAAGGCAGAGATATTGGATACTCTCTGCCAGACTGCTGCAAGGAGTACTGAACTGCAACCACCACACCGGTCGCATAACTTAAGAGCAGACTTGCGATAAGCTTACCCTGCAGTACTAAGTTTATGACTATGACTATGAGAGATATGGGCGCAAACTCAAACCCCATTTACACCAGCAAAACTAAGAGTTGCCATGGACACTAAACGTCCGCGGCGTCCTTTCTGGGTTAACTTCATATGCATGACACAATATCTTTTTTGTGTGGGAGAGAAGTGCAACTATTCATCCTCATTCAATGAATTATGCTTGAACAAGCAAGCATCCACAAATAGGGCCTTTCCATACAAATCGTGTCATAAACTAATTTATGCGTTTTCTTACTACTGCTCTAAATCCACTTCTGGCGGGCTTTTCCCAAAATTTTGGATGAAAAGGGGAGATCTTCTATATTACTTTGACTTCAAGTGAGTTTTTTTTTTTAAATTTTAATTAATACCAATTATTCTTGCGGTTTCAAAAATGACAATTTCCTAGGCCACACCATGTCCTTCCACGGTTAAGGTTGGAGGGCAATAAGGTGCCTGTTTAGGAGATGATTTGCAATGGGAGACTTCTTGAGATATTTTTCAGTGAATTTTCCTTGGAAGACCTATGGAATTGACATGTAATCCAAGTCATTTCATATTATCTTGACCTTTGTGGAGTTAGTTATGAATTTTTGAAGTTGACTCACTAAAAACGATGTGATATGTTCATGGTTGGTAAAATTGAAGAGAGCAAAATGCACCTTTTTGTTAGAGAGAATGCCTTTAGAGTTGGATCGATTGGTGAACCTCCAACTTTAGAGCATGAAAACAAAGTCTTTTAAAATCGGACATCAAAACAAAGTCTTTTAAAAAATTTAATTACATTATTGTTTCCCTTTCAAGAAAATGTCCATGAACATACCTTTGTTGATATCGATAATTGCTCGGGGATATAGAACAACCCATGGTCCCACTCTGATTGGACCCAAAGACAAAATATTCCAGGTCATTATGCAACCTACACTGAATAGTGAAATTAGGTTGCCCCTCACTAATTTCTCTGGTTCCAAATTCGTGGTATTCTTTTGTTGAGTGTCTGCTTCCAAGTAAGGCTTTGAGCCTAGTTGGAGTGTCAAGTCCAAGTTGGAATATTCGGAGATGTTGACCAATTAAGATTCATGGCAATGTTGGTGGCAGTTTGTTAATGGTTCCAAATTCGTGGTATTCTTTTGCGGGTAGGTTGTCTCTCTCAAGTTGGTAATAACCACTTTGGTTTCTATTTGCATTGTGTTCTTTGTCATTTTTCTTTATGGTGATGAGGAGTGAAGTCCAATAGTGTCACACCGAGTTGTGCTTCTTATTTGATGTTTTTATTTCCAAATGGGTGATACTTGGTGTGTGTGTGCTTGTGTGTTCCAAGTCGGTGGCTTGGTGAATGATGTCTTGAGTTATGCGTGTGGTGTCATGAAGATGATCTAGTTGGGATTAATTGAAGTTGTGTATGTGCGAGCTAATTGGTTCAGTGAAGTGATGTTTGTGTCCTAGTTGGAAGAGTGGAAGTGGAAGAGTTTATAGTGATGAGGAATGAAGTGCAAATTGTAATCCTAGTTGGTAGGATTTTATTGGATTTTGTTGGAAATTTTAATCCAGTGTGAGTTTGGTGAAGAGAAGTTACTATGTGTTAATGAGGTAGAAGGTGTAATTCCAAATTGGAGATGATAGGAAAGATCGACGAAGTTGAGCAATGTAATGCTGGAGTGTATCCAATTAGATTTTGAAAAAAAACATATAAACATAAAAGTTCTAAACGGTGATTTGTCACCATTATGCATAATATAAAAATAAGTATTTGCCAAGTGTTTATTTTATGTTGGTGCTCTGATTTAATTGGACTTTAGTTAATTTGTTTGAATGGGTGGTCATCATCCAAGTTGGAGTTAAAGATGATTTCATTGTATGTTACTAAATGAGGTTTCTGAAAATCATGTTTTTGTGATTTTTTTCTACCTGATGAAGTGAAATTTATGCATAGTATGGCATAACTTTTGCCCCTGGTCACCGTTTGAGACAAAAATGATATTTTCAGAAAGCTAATGTGTTTTTCTATCATCAAAAAAAGTTTCAAAAAATTATGTCAAAAATTGAGATCACACGAGCTTGCCCGAAATCCCAAGTGTCCCCCGATGGGATACTTGGGACTTTAGGGGTTAAGAAGGCTTTGATATGATATTAACCCCTAAAGGTCATTGACTATGCTTTCACCAAAAACGCTCCAAAACTGCCATTTCTAGTGCAAGTACCAAATTTTAGAAAAAAAAAACACTTTTGGACAAAAGTAACTGTAGGATCTTGTATTAAAATACTTTGGGAAGATGTGGAAAAAAATTCAGATTTTTTCACCATGTGGATTGCAAGATATCTGCGTTTAAAGTGACAAAAATCCTTTTTTGAGCCCTGCGAAAATCCGGGCAGCTGCATTTCAAAARGCCACATTTGTATGAAATAATGTCCAAAATGGTGGTTTGTCTTTGAATTCATCCTTAAAGGCAAGTTGGTTATATGTTAAAAAAATTTCAAATCATTTGGAATTGTACAAAATGTAGGAAAAAAATAGTAAGTAGAAAGAAGTAGAGAATGATTCAAAATACTAAATTGTTAACAATTTATTTATGAAATTGAAAATTGCCAATCCCAATGGTTGAAATGTTGTAATAAAAAATCCACAGCCAATATTTTGATTTTTTTTCAAAATTATTGAAAAATGAGTTAAATAAAGGACTTCAAAGTTTATTTTAGCGTAGAGATTCCATGATTGCCCGCAAACAAAAACTCTTCATAACTTTTGACTCGTTGATCAAAATGGAGTAATTCAAAGCTTCTCATGTACATATACTTGTAAATAATCATTTTCAAATTTTTATTTCTGAAAAAAGTCATTTTTTCAGACCTGCCCGGGCTGCCCGCCGACCACTAAAAATCATGTATCATGCAATAACTTTTTAACAATGTAGTCAAATGTTATGAAAACTGTTGGGCCTTAAAGCTACTCCTTGGACACATGTTGTGTAAAAATTTCAAAGAAAAATAATGAAAAATCTATTTGTAGTGAGCTGCCCAAAATCGCTATGTTGCCAAAAAATGCAGTTTGGTCCTTTAGGGGTTAAACTGTTCAAATTTTCATTGATTTTCTTGTTGGCAAGTGAAAGTTTAGGTTTCAACACATCAAAGAATGTAACCAATTTGGATCCAATATGCAAAAGTTACCAAAGCTGGTCAAATTTCTTTGGATAGAGGTTCTAAAATTGTTTCTTCAACATACATACTTACATACATACATACATATTGATTATGAAAATATACACCAAGTGATGCTCATATTGATTATGAAGATGTACACCGAGTGAGGGTGTGATTTTGGGTGTGATTTTGGGTGTACCTCCACCACCTTATTTGGGTGTTGTACATCAAAGCATGGTCCTCAATTGTCCATGTGTTTCAAAATAAAAATAAGAAAGCATGGTCCTAAATCATCCATGTGTTTCAATATAAAAATAAAAAAGCATGGTCCTTGAAAATGTTTGCAAATCAAGAAAGCTATGACATGGACTGGCTTTTCCTCTGGATTGACCAAATTCCAACTTAGATGCTAGTCTTGAATGTGGACAATGAATTGTATTTATTGTTGGGATTTACTCTGGCCATGTTATTATTGGAGGGACAAATTTGTTTGTTGAATAGGTCATTTGTAATATRATGTCAGAGACTTTTAATCAATTATTTTTTGATTATTTCTATGGGGTGGACCAAGGCAAAACACAGCATATTAAGTGTTCCCATTGTTGTCCCTTTCCCAAGTGCAACCTCTTGATTTGTAGGATGTTGGACAGTAATATGTAGCTGACAAAATTGGGAATGGGGCGAAAATGGGTACTAAGATAATATGCTCTTAAAGCGATCATTTGAGCCGACCTAACTCATCATTCACAATAATAGATACTCCGTATTTCAAGGAATATGCCACTCATTCTTAGATAGGTGTTGCATTTAGAACATGGTCGCTTTTAGAGCATACTACCTTAGTACCTTACATTTAATTTGAAAAATAATGCTTTGATGGATGTTTTTTGGTTCATGGTTATGTTTATTTACCAAAATAAAAGGTTTGAAAGACATTTGAAGCCTAGTTTGAAGCATATTAACCTTTGAAGGACGGACCGGTGGCCGTGAAAATCATGCATTTTTGATACCGTGTGACATCATCTACTTTGAAAAGCCATATATACTCATTGGAAATCAAAGTACTAGAAAAGATCCCTTTCCATTGAGAAGACACAAGGTCCGCCACGGCATTCAAGGGTTAAGTAGTAGTTAGCTAATTGAGCTAAAGAGGGCCTAATGTGGTTAAAGGATTCTTCAACAATTAATTAGCTTGTCAATGATTAATCCATCAAGGTTCATGACTTTGTTTTGACAAAAATCATTCCAAAATTGTCATTTCTAGTGCATAAGGCTATGACAACTCTTCTTTTGCACTAGAAATGGCAATTTCGGATTCCAATGCAAAGGGCCATTCAACCGTAGGATTGTGCAATAGGCTTGTATGAAAACTTGTGGAAAAAAATTGACACTTTTATAAAGTAGATTGTAAGTTATTAGTGTTCAAAGTGGAAAATGTTTATTTTATCTAATATTTAATCAAGTATGAACAAATCCATGGTCTATAATTTATAATGCATTCGCTAGCAATGATGAAATATAAAATATACAATCCAAATATAGACTTTTGTAGACTTTTGAGTTTAAAATGGTTCAAAATCATGATTTTGAGTCACAAACATATGGAGTATTAAAAAAATTGACTAACGTTGTTTGCCACCTAATACATTTTCAATTACAAAAAACATCCAAAAATTCTTCAAAAAGTTCAAAATTAGTTAAATATAGTTTTTTTGCAAAGTTTCTTGCTTTAGTAGTTTTTTAGACTTTGCATCCCTATAACTTAATTCTTCATGGTAGAAATTTGAGTTGAAAATCTAAACAAAATCAATGAGAAAACAAATAAATTTCATTCTTTTAAATCCTATTAAGTAGAATAGATACATGACGAAAAATTGAATTATTTTTAGTTCTAAAATGGAATTGAAACATTTTAATCCAAATTGTAAGAATGTTGTAGAAAATAATCTTTCCTTGTGGACATTTATGTTTTCAAAAATTGCCAAAATCACATTAAAAAAATGAATCATGTACATTATTTTTTACAAGAAGATGCCATGAAAAACAAGACTTCATGAAATTCACCTTAATAATCCCAATGAAATGAATCAAAGCTTTACACATTGATATTAATATACTATTTGAGAAAACTAAAATGATATTTTAATTTTTACT